>VZSF01004659.1:3046364-3155273 GCA_013398295.1 Chionis minor | reverse complement strand
AAAAAAAAAAAAAAAAAAAAAAAGAAATATGAAGTCCCACAGGAGAGGGAGAGCAGGAATAAGAAATCACAACTATGGCAAGGGTATGGCAGCTAAGACTGTCTCACTTCTGAGACTTTGAAACAGAAAATTAAAAACATCTCTGCAACACAAGCAAGCCAAAATGATGCAACCTAAGGATAATGAAAGATGTGGCACCTCAGGCATAATCCCAGAACAGAACATCTGGCAGCCATCTGACCTCGTACATATATTTGTCTGCTAAAGTAGCTGATGGACAGCTTGAGGTGGTTGGAGGCATCATGACTTGGCTACTGAGCTGGAGACCACCTGCATGGCACAACACACACCTCTCCCTTTCACGGTGTCCAGGGCTGCTGTCCCACCAGGCACATCTGAAGATGAGGATGCACAGGCCCTCTGTCCACCCAGTCAGAAACTGCCCCTCACCCACACATGAAGGATGCCAGGAGTACTGAGGCAATTAGCCTAATAACAGATGTACCTGGGACAACATCTTCAAAAAGCACCATGGGATTGAAAGTCTTTCCCCACAAAATGCTGGCTGTCAGCATCAGCCTAGTAGCAGTGCAACTGAAACCTCTTTATAAATATGTCGTATTTTTGTAGCTCACAGAAAACTTGGGAGTGTTAGAGAGTCCTCAGGACACTTCTCCGAAAAAGTGGCCTGCAAAAATGTTCTCATTTTCTTTAACACACCAGAGACACAGATAAAAGTTTTATTGTTACATAAGGTCAAGGGGAAGGTATGGGCATCATGTTATTATAGAGCTTATGGGCATTTTTCACAGTGCCATTGGCCAGTATTGGACACAGGACATTGACCTAGGTGTGGACCAGGGGATACCCTGGAAGGTAGCTCCTATATCCATAAAACAGTGACGACAACCCATCACAGAGAATCCCTCATGGACTTTTGTTAATTATTTTCTGACACACGAAGCCAAGAGAGAACAAAGACCAGGGAAAGCACTTCCCCAGCAGCTATTTGTGGCCCCATATAAACCCACCTAGGCACCTGCAGGCAGAGGGACAACCACTTTGTGCTGATAACAATCAGAACCTCCAGGAAACGAGTCTTCAGGGTTGCCATGAGCTAAATCATAGCCCAACTTCCACAGATTTCAGAGGTGCCAGAATTTGGGGTGGTCTTTCTTGGTGCCATTTTCTGCCTAGGAGAAAAATGACACTTCCTTTCAGAGTGGACCTGGCACCCTAGTCATGCCCAGAAATCCATTAAACTCAGCAAGTTTTGGAATGCACTCCTGTCCATGATGCTGCACAATGGCAGCTTAAAACATATTTTCTAAGCTCCTCTGGCTTCGGTTAATTAGCAGGAAAAAGAATTGTGCTAGTGATGCTGAGCATCGCATGGATATTTTACGCTCTTACAGCCAGCGATGTCTGGAGCAACACACAATGTGTATTTGGAGGTGCGGGGCCGAAGATCTTCAAGCTTGACATGCCATGTGGCATGAAAGTCCCTGACAGACACCAGCAGCTTCTGACAGAGAGCCAGGTCTTGGAATTTTGGGGCAATCTGGTCCTGCTGTCTGCAAGAAGATAAAATCAAGTGGTGAATAGCTTCCTCTCTTTCCAGAAGAACATCCAAAGTGTAGACGGGAGTCCCTGAGTAGGAGGAGAGTCTATGCCTTGGAGGTGCACAAGTCTGAGGTTCAACCTTGGCTCTGTCTGATGGCCGCTCATAAAACGTGCAGAGACGAGAGCACTGCTAGGACCTCTGCTGAAGTGTACTGAATTAAGATAATTAACAGGACTAAAAGAGCAGACGTAAATATGAAAATTAAACTCCCTACTCTGATCTGCCACTTAACTGGAAGCTAACTCCAAGAGGGCCCTTCACCCATAAAGCTGCTGAGCCCAGGGCCTCGGGCCTCGGACGTTACAGGTCAGCCTGTCAAAAAGTCATGCAACCAGCTTTAAGAGAAAGGGACTTTAAAAATGAAAGGTTTATTCTTTTTATTTGCTTCCTGGGTTTAGATAGTGGGATTTATCTTTAAAGGAAGAATTAAAAAACTTCTACTAAATTTCCCTTCTTGTCTATAAATTCAGTCGTGTGGGCTAAGGAAAGGCATTGCAGGCAACTTAAGCCAGGGCAAAATCGTGTGGTGGCTGAAAGGCACGAGCCGGTCCCTGAGTACGTGTTCCCACAGTCGTTCTTGTGTCGGGGCTGTGGATGCTGCTGCCACCCGGTGTGTCGGATCAGCTGATGGGTCTGACCAGGCGTTAACCTCGGCTTATTCATTTGCTGCATTAGGTTTCGGTGTGTTCCTCAAGCTGAACCTGGCGTATCACACAGCGGCGCGGTAGTGCAGCTACTGACACCAGCACAGGGAGGAGATTGGAGTACAGGGGTGGAAAGGGCAGACCCAGCCCTCCTGGGGACAGCACGCTCCTACATCTGCTTAAGCACATTAAGGTAGGCTCAGGCAAGATCAGAGAAGACAGTTATGCTGAGACTTTGGATGTAAAGGAAAACGCGTACCATTCTCCACCCTAAATGAAGCAACAAGCTGGATGTGACCCCATTGCTTCTGCAATGAAAACCCGACATTACATGAGCTTGAAACACATAAGAAATACCAGAGGAAGGCTCACTAAGGACAAGCACCACAGAAGTGCATTTGGCTGAGAGTTAAATGCACTGGCTGCCAGCAACTTCACTGTGTGTCTGTGTATACATATTTTCATGCTTTTGTGTATAAAGTGTGTGAGGATACCTGGGGGCAATATCTTAAGTGGAGGGCACAAGGCGTGTTCAAAAGGCAGACCTGAAAACAGGATTTAGTTTTATTTTTCAACTCATTTGATTATCTCAGCATCAGAAGCTGAGATTGTGATAGGTTTGGATTAACTGACCCAAACCTTTTCTTCAGTGTAGTTTTGTATTTTAAGGACATGTGAAGAAAGAATCATCATTAGCAAAGGTTTAGGTAGTATATCTGATCCAATTCTTTACTGAGTCAAAATACGCCTTAAATGAGAGTGATTAAGATGTCCGTCTCAATTGTTTTCTTTCACCCACAAAATGAGCCTGAATCTGTCTGTCTCTTGAGGAAGATACACCTTAATAATTCTTGTGTGATTTTACCTTTTGGAAGATGTTTACATAACTATTTATATTATTATTTCTCATCTGATTCATCCTTATTATTTCATAGTTATCATACTCTGCCTGGACACATGATTGGTAGTCTCCCTTTTCAAGGGTATACAGATGATTACAAGTTTATTTTCACAAAATATATGGAGCGGTTATCCCTGCTAAATACCAACAGAGTATTCAATCAGGAGAATTAAGCTTATGAAAGAGATGTTAAGCCAATGTCAAAGATCTTTTAGGAAGACAGAACTTCCACGCAATAACAACATGGTTGGATTAACTTTACAACAAAAGGAAATTAGACTGGATTTCTACAGAGTCAGTGTTGTTATTCTAGCTAACAATATGATTAACATTGAATGAATGGTAAAGGCCTCATTCATGCTTCACTTAGCCCAAATTAATGTGACTGATTGCCCAGCCTTTTTCTTCTGGCAGAAATTCCCGTGCCTCCGAGGCTCATATATCCAGAGTGTCTCACACTTTTAAGGGGGTTGACCCCAGCCAGAAGGTAACAGTAGCTGAAGCCTTTGAAGCTTTTGCACTTTATCACCCTTTCCTCTGGACAACCAATTCCAACTTCATGTTTAAGGGGGTAAAAGTCTATGGCCCCAGCTACTGTAGAAGATCCAGCTGGGCTCCATCGCGGGCATGCAGGTATTTGACATATGATTACAGTCACTTCAGGAATCGTTCCTTCCTCAGGGTGGCTCATTTTTTTTCTTAAATTATTCCCATGTTCCACATTGCCAATTAACAGACCATCCTAGATGGAGGCTAGTGCTAGTCTCGGGATTAGCTGCTCGCTCTCCTTGAGGAGCATCCCTGACTCCCCAGGGAGCTGTGAATTAAGCTGCTGATGAATAGCCCCTTTCTGCCAAGCACCTGAGGAACCTGAGAAGACCATATGGGCTGTGAAAAAGACAATATGCACATCAAGTGCTGTTTGTGTTTGCAGTGAGAAAACAAGTCGGCGCAGACTGACATCAATGTCAGTGTGATGCAGGCTGGAGAAAAAAATGTAAGATGTAGATTTATCCTAAGAGGCAGGAAACCAGCCAGAAGCAGGTAACTCACACCCCTCCTGCTTCCCCTGCCCCATCGGATCAGTAATGCTCTCTCACTGGAGAAACCCACTGCCAAAACGTAATCAACATGGAGAGCCGTGACTTTTCCTTCTCCTCATCCTCACCAAGGTAAGATACAGATTAAAACTAGGGGCAGTGGAAACAGTCCATGTGCACATGCAGGAGCAGGCAGACAGCTTTCCACAGTGCTCACACCTGGGGTTAAGCAGGCATCCTTCCACAGAAACAAGACACGCATCTTTCCCCCACTTACGGCAACTGGTTGTGGTGCTACAGAAAAACCCTGGTGAGGAGATCCTCCTCACCAGGAGCTCACACACTACTTATATTACCCTTCAAAACCCTTCCACATTCAGCCGGAAGAGCCCATCTTCCATAAGAGGACAGGAGGCACCCATGAGGCTGAGTGCCTTTGTGGTTTCAAGATCCGGTAACACTTGAATCCAACTTTCAGAGAGTGCAGTTGGTTACAAGAGACTTGACTGAGAAGCAAAATTACTGAAAAGAAAATTGGTTCTGTTTTACCTCAAACCAGGACAGGATCTTATCAACCACCCTTCAACTTCTATCTCTTCAACCACCAGAAAAATGACCATTCTCACTTAAACGGCACTGATTCTGCAGCTGGACCAAGTGCAGATCAGCCCTGGGCTCCACTCTTACAAGCACTTTGGGCTTATGCATTTAAATGAAAATCACTGTGATAGGTGGAGGACCAGCACTGCGTATGGTCAAACTAGCTGCAGCTTAGCTGGCTTCTGCCCAGCAAGGTACTGGAAGGGGGGCACTGGATATAGCCCTTGAGATCCAGAGGAAGCCAGGAAGAGGTGGCGGAGAAGGACTTAGGAAGGCTCTGATGGTCTGCGAGTGGGAGAGGAAAAGAGCAGGCTGCTCGGATACCCAGAGTGAACAACAAACACAGCTAGGAAAATCCAAATACTGTCATGTTACTTCCATTTTTAAAGGCACACGAAGAAGTTGAATGCCCTACTTAGTAAAAGGAGGTTTATCCAAGCTGAAGAGTAGGATATGGATCCTGCCACTGGGAAAGTGAAGGCAGCATCTCCGTTTTCAGCAGACTTGCCCCAGAAGAGTGGCTGAAGGAAATGGTTCGGATTAGTCATTAGGCAAATTACTTCTAATACAATTCTTAGCACGATAAGCTAGGTAAATCTTAACTGCTATGTTACTGCGAACGGACAAAATCCAAAACCAATCCCATAGTGAAGCTCAACATAAAACCGATTACTGCTGACTGTGAAACGCACAACTTGGAGGCCTTTGATCTTTCAGAATGGGTCACAGAAGCTTTTCCTTGCAACAAGCTTCATACTGAAATGATCTGGCTATGGGGTCATGGCTCTGAACACTGGCACACGCTACAGACAATTTGACTCAGAAAAAAGCTTTATTCTTTCACATTGGTCACTGGTTTGAGCACTGGAAACCACCATTTCGGTCTGTTTTCACAAACTCATGTCAGCAGCATAAAAGGAATTAGCGAATGCCTTCTCAAAAGTGTATGCAGTCATCACTACCAGTAGCTCCTGCAGGACAGTGTTTGAGTCTCCAAAAGGTCTTTCTGGCATCTGCAATGCACGTGTCTGTGGCAACCAGAACCAAACCAAATCCCCCCCGAGTCCTCTGAGACGAATGAGAGAAGAATGGGAAAGCAACCTAATATTCTTCTTGGCAAAACTCTACCAAAGCTTAATTTCTGTTACCATTGTGTAGATTATGTCTGCAAAAGTAAACAAAAAAGAAAAGAAAAAGGAGAGGTTTCTCCAAGGATATGCACATAATTTTCACAGCAGAATAAGCCCTTGACTCACGCAAAAGACAAAGCTGCGATAAAGCTGAAGTAGTATCATCACGTCTTTCAGCCCTACAAGCTCTAAACATTTCACGTGCCAATGTTTATGTGCATTTTAAAAGGTAAAAATATTTAATTCTTACAGAAATAAGCATTCATACATACATATAATATATGTTTGTCTCTTGGCTGGAAAAGAGGTTTGTACATCAAATTGGAAAGCCCTATAGCACAGAATATGGTTCCAGAATAAAAAGAATTAAAAAAAAATACAAGCAAACAAAAAAACCAAACAGAGAGAACTCCATTCCAATAGACTGTATTGTCATAGTTTGTCCTTAGCTAAAAGCAAATCCATGCTTAGTTGTAAAGATTTGTCATTGGAACAGACATATGCAGTATTCTGAGCAAGAGACAGGAAAGGTGATCGGATTTTGGTACTTGTTATGTTGTTTTTTTCATGGAAGTTAATTCATCTATAAACTTAAGTACAGAAGGTTTTGTAGAGCTTAATGAATTTATGCTTTTGAACACTATCCTTTTGTACAAAGGCATCCCAAAACTGCCAGTACTGCACATCATTGTTTTGGTGATGGTGATGGTGTTGAAAGACAGTGAGAAGGTTATACACCTTCCTGAAAAAGCACATGGCTTTTATGAGCATTCCTAGAACCAAAATAATAATAGCAATATGGCACCTCCAGCACCAAAAGAGCAGATATATAAGAGCAATGCATTTTCTTGCAGAATAACACTAAAGGATTTGGGTTTAGGGAGAACAAAGAGAGGACTCAGCTCCTGACAAGATAAACATGATGTCAGAATCCTGGGCAGGATACATAAGGGATCAATTTCACAACAGGACAAATGTCTACAATCATTGATGTTGATAAAATACTATATATATACAAATACATGTAAAACATCTGCACACTGCATTATATACTACCCTTTCCTAAATCTAGCAGGTCTCCCTGCTCTGTCACATGCATACAATTTTCCAGGCAGGCTCTTGAAGGAGCCATTTACCCAAGGTGACCCTGCCAGCAAACCCCTCGGGATGGATGAAAAGCAGGAGATTTCTGGGCCCTCCTGCCCGAAGCCCTTTGATCTCGGCTGCGTGTCCCTGCTTGGCAGCGGGCAGGTACAATGGCCCTGTGCCAGCCACACTTTGTGTCCGTGGCTCCTGGCAGGGAAAGTGTGCAATTCCTGGGGATGAAAACCTCCTCTGGATGCCAGGGGAACAAAATGAAAAGACTTCTGGCAGGATGCGGAGCGGGGATTTTCACGCATGGCAGATCTAGGTATCGGTTTGCAGAGTCAGGGATTGAACGGCTGACAAGGCAAACACAACTGGGAGGAAGAGAAGGGACAGACGGACACGGAGAGATCTCCCCCCTTGGGAGCCAAACATAAAAGCAGTTTTTGGCAAAAACATGATTAAGATTTAATTACTAGGTGAGAACAATCTTAGAATCCCCAAAGGAAAGTCTTGTGTTGTTCACAGCAGGAATAGAACACTGAATCAATTTTTGTCAGCACATACATAATCCAGGCTGAGGCAGAACTAACATTTGACTTAACATTCCTTGTAGAGCAAATCTTTGTCTTATCCTGAAAGGGATCAAGTATCCACGAACGTGCTCAGTTGTGGTATCACAAACCAATAGGATTTCTGGTAAAATAACCATACGGAATAGGTTTTACAGAGCTCGTCTCATAAACTAGACCAGGCAGCAAACTCGGAAGGGCTGCCAGCGAACCCAACTTCGCAGCTTCACTCTGAGGAGGACAGGACGTTGAATTCCAAGAGGGAACATTTGGCTGACACTATCGGCCAGCTCTTCTCCCCACAGCCTCAATTTCTTCTCCAGGAAGATCCAGCGTCCTCTGTATTCCATGTTTTCACAGGGGACAGAACAGCAGAGTAAGGCAAGTTTGCCAGCTGAACATCTGCTTGGACAACATTACCCAACAATCACTGCATGCTCAATAAGCCCCGGGGTGCAATCACTGAACTTGGGTGAAGTGCTACCACCAGCTGACTTCAAGCTCAGCAGTTTGAGTCTTCAGTACCGAGCTGAATGACTAGTCAGACATCTGTTGTAACATCCTTGGTTGATTTCCAAGCAGTGAGTAGCTGAACACATCAAACACGGTAGGCTAAGTGGCAGGAAGACAATCCCATCTTCCCTTAAACTCGTGGGTTTTTTTTTCTCAACCTCCACTCTTCTACTGCGAAGCTAGACATTATTACCAGCTCACAGACTGATTTTGAGAAATATGTATGCTTTCATACGATACTCATGAACAGCCAAAAGCCTAGTAGAAACTTTCACTGCAGTCCAGTTAAAATATTATTATGAATATCAGCCAGCCTGTTGTCAATGCTAGCATACTTTCACAGTGTATGAGCTGGGTTTTAATGCCTCTCTTTTCCTTATCGAGAGAAACTGAAGTCACTATGAGAGCAGCACACTCATTCTCACTCTTTGGTGAAAACCACTGCGTGAAGGAACCAAAAAAAAACACTTAATACCTGGTTATGGGTGGAGAAATTGATTGCAGAAAGTTTTAATTACTGAGTTAGGGAGGAGGGTGCTTGGGAACCCTGGAAGGGCCCTTGTGTCTAGGAAATTAGAGCTAGTTAAAGTAACTCCTCTGAAATTATGTTTTCTTCAGTAACAGCACAACAAGCTTTGGCAGTCTTCATGTTGGCAGCAAATGTTTCATGAAGTCTTAAGCCTTTTTTCTTTTTTATTCACAAGCAAGCTTCCAGTGATTCCCCACAGACAAATTTTAAGGGCAAGCCAGCTGGTAGAGAGAATCAAGGGAAATAAAGCATTCACTGGAAGTTTGGGAATTGGGTGTTTCCCATTGGTCTTAGGACAGGACCATGATGAAAGCTGTAGGCAGCAGCTTGAGATGTTCAGAGATCTCAGTTCTTTGTTAATGAGAACTCCCAGTAAGGGCCCCACAGCACGTCCTTGACAAAATAACAAATAAAATAATAAGTATTAGAAAGAAGGATATAAAAGTCTTCTTCCACCAAGCTGCTGTTCCCAGCTGATTGTAATGGTAGCTGGTTCAACCCAAAAACTTCCAATACGCTTAAAAGGCTGACAGACTTCCAGCTGAGCTGTATGTGCCTTCCAAACTCAGGCAAATGGGGACAAAACATCCAGTGGCTTGGTATTTCAGTAGGACCTCTCCATAGGCTCTGTCTGCTGTCAGTTGAAAAGAAATTTCCTAGCAAGTTTATGACAAAATTCATTAAATTATAAAAAAACCCCAAAGGCTGAGTCTTTTAATTTTCCTAAGACCTCAAAACCAGACTGGAATTATCATGGCAGTCAAATAAATGGAGAAATTTTACAAGATGCCGCACATGGATGTAAGCAGGAGGGGGACCAAGAAACTGGGGAGACCTCACAGAACAGAGCTATAAATATTCCATCAGCTGATGCAAGTGGAGCTGCACAGTTTTGGATTGTTTAAGAGCAAAACTGGCTGCTACTGCTTCAGGCCTGAAAAAAAAGGCTTGGGCATCCAAAACCACATTTCTTAGATCGGTCGATAGAGCTGGAATACACAGGTGATACCTGGCCCAGCCTCCAAGCCTCACCTTGCTCAGGTTTGCAGTGACTGAGCCCAATTGCAGCTTAGAGAATCAGGCACCTTATCCCTGCTGGGACTCCCAGGGGAGCCACAGGTCCCAGGCAGTCCACACGCCCTGTAGCCCTGTGCCACGGATACCCCACTCCAGAGCCAAAATAGCCATACCAGCCTGAGGGCAGCACTGGACCAAAGCAGCGTAGCCATTTCTGAGGACGTGTCTCACCTGGTGTGCGTTGGCTCACCATTCCCCAGGGACACATGAGGCTGCTCAGCAGCAGCCTGGAGAGCTCAAGCCTGCCGTCTGCACCCCGTGCACGTAAATACACCCTTTGCAGCTGTGAAACCCCTCTGGATGTTTCATTGACCTATGTTCCCACGTGCACGCCTCGCAGAGCAGCACCCGTGCTGCGCAAGCGCCATTTCTTCTGCTCACCGCAGCAGGTTTCCGCTGTGCCCGCCGATCACGTTGCGCGCTGCAAAAAGGACCGCTGCCAGCATGTCCTCATGCCTCAGACGAAAGCTTTGGCTCAGTATTTCAGCATCGCTCTGGCTCCGACGCGCTCACGGAAAGGGTGCAGGAGACGGAGCGGCGCAGCTCGGATCACCAGATGTACAACTGTGTCTGAACAGCAGCGGGCCGGCATGTCAGATGCGGCAGGAGCTCACGAAAACAGGCCCATTAGCCAGAAATCGAGGGCGCTCTGCCAATTAAATTATTAACCTCCAGGCATATTTAAGTGCATTGAACATATTCAGCTTTTCCAGTTTTACTCCTTTTGCTACTGTCAGTAATCCATACACGTCGCAGCACTACCCATTTCTGAAGAGCAAGGTGCTTTATGCAGCTAGGAAAACACACCAGGGGAAGCTCTGCAGTGTAGGAAACTCTGAAGTACAGCTCCCACTGGTTTTTGATGGGAATTATGCCCTTTGGTCCCAGAAGTGCTTTTGAACACTTACTCCATCAATGCCCGTCTCTCTTTGCGAGCTCCACACAGAGTGGTGCTGCCCTTTGGCACTGGGGAATGTCTGGCTGCTCTTCCAATGTAATGCAAACGCAGAAGTGAAGGAGAGAGAGAAAAAGAAACCTCACCTTACTTCAAATCATGGAGCAGGGTCATCTTATTAATCTGTTCCACATAAGAATATCAAAAAGAGGTTTCCGTAAGTTAATATATTTGATGAGGTATTTTGAGAGGAGCGGGGAAGTAAAAACTACCTTTACACAGAACCACGGTAAAAAGCAAAAAAAAAAAAAAAAAGCAAACCCAGGTGTTAAAAAGCCTCTGACCCTGAGGATTATCCCTTATTATGGTTTCTTGTGACCATCGTATTTTAATTTAGTAAGTGAACATCATTTTACTAGTATGCTCTAGCACCATCTAGCTTGCGCCTAAGGTAACTAAGCTCCATTATTTCCTCCTCAAGCAGGCAAACTGTGATAAGAACCACCACTACCCCGCGGCAGATGTCAGAAGACATCTCTTGAGGAGTCAAGAGGGCTGCTCCTCTTTCCCTGACACTTGAGACAAATGCCAAATAAACTTTTGGAAGCTGTCTCAAGTCATGCCTCCTCAGGACTCGTCAGCAATGCTTGTGGAGACCTCACTTACATTTTGGGGTGGGCTTCCAGCTGCCTTGCCCACTTGTCCCTGAAGAGCATTCTGAAGGTGAACCCTCGCTCATTTGGCACTGGCTTACACTGCCGCATCAAGCAGTGGAGGAAGCCAAGTTAATGAGTCAAATTCTCCTTCTGCAGGTCAGTAATGGACGCAGCTGAATGACTGCACCTCTGTCTCCGGGTGCCCACCGCAGAGCTTGAGGAACCAACTGCATCACCTGCGCGGGGTGGCTACTGCATATTTCTCACCCACAGAACAACCCCAGGCTTTCTGTTTGAGTGGCTTAGTTAGGCCCACTGAAACAATTAAAGAGCAAAGGGAAAAAGCAAGGCTTCCAGGATGAAGCACAGGGCACGTTCCGTTTGCAACAAACACATTGCACCAGCTCTGTTACACAAATGGCTGTCTCCCTGCTCAGACATGCGACGTGCTCCCTGCAAATGGAAGCATGGAAAGAGGAGAATGTTTGCCCCAGAGACATAAAAAGGTGGATGTCTGACCCCCATCTGGAGCCCCATCTGGACCAGAGCAGCTTAGCACGATGCAGCATTCTGTAGAGGCAAATTCACACAGTTCTTGCTCTGTACTGGCTATTTTCCTGCATTTTTTTGCCAAAAACAGGAGCTTATCTATTGAAAAGAAGGATTAATATTCCAGGTCATGTCAATTAAGGCATTTTAAAAACAAAATCTGACACAGCTACACTGAAGCAGAACAAACACTGCCCCCACGTCCTGGGAGTCTTCAGAGCCTGGGGAGGGAGCTCTGATAGCACTGTTAAAGTAAATGCGGGCCATGTGCTTTCCAGCACAATTTGAAATGTAAAGTCTTCCCAGAGATGAGGCAGTAGTTGAAGAGTGAACTGCACAGGAGCCTCCGGAGCCATTATCAAAACCCAGCTGGGCATATATCTGGAGAAGAAAATGGACACAAATCTGAATAAAACCTGTAGGAAGAGGAAGCAAAGAAAAGACACGCAGGTACCAACATCCTGTAACTCCACAATCAACAGAAATGCTGTAAGACCGAGGTCAATGGTAAGAGAAGTGACCTTGGATGTCTCATCCCATCCTGTGTGGAGTTTGTTCTCCCAGATACCCCGTGCAACAGTGGCCACTTCTCCTCCTTCCCCGGAAGATGAGCCAATGACTCCACACAGCCAAGGGAGAACTTCACCACTTCTGAGATAAGCACATTTTTGTGCTAGCCTTTTTGGAGAAAGATAGTTTAATCCCATAGTCAGTGAGATTTCATCCAACATGAAACTGCCTGTCACATCATCAGCGTGATGCCTGCCATTTTGATAAACATTATCGGACTACAGAACTCCTGTGAGCCTAGGTGAGCTGGCAGGCACACAGCAGAGTTTATGAAGAGGGGTTAGGAGACATCCGTGACAGAGCAAAGGTGAGTCATTTGCTTAGAGGCTGTTTTGCAATTTGGAAGATGCAGTTTCTGCTCCTTGCTCTGCTAAGGGCCTCTTGGGTAACCTCAGGTATAGTAGTCTCAACCTCTGCTGTCCCCAGCTCACCTTGACAATTTATCGTCTTGTCCCCACTTCATGGAAATCTGAGCTGCCTGTCAGTCAAACTGCCATTGATGTATTGATATTTTAAGGTATGGCACCACCACTACTGGTTTGCACGAGACATTATTCTGTTCGGGGCTGAGCTACTTTCATATTCTGGGTATTTACCTCTTTACAACCACTGTGAGTGAAAGCTTCCAATTGCCTCAAAGGCGTAAATAACTGCAACCTTTGTTGGCAAGTATAATATCTTTCTGTTAAGCAAAGATTACGTTGCTTTCCTCTTTGCCGTGATGCATCGGTGAAGGTGCACAAGCCATTTGTTTCAGGTTTGATGCTGGTCAGTTCATCTGAGGCAAGAGCTCGAATACAAAAACTCAATTCTTGATCTACCACTTAAGTTTAAAAGGTTCATTCTAAGGTTCCACAAAAGTCCTTGGCCTTCACAAGGCAATCAAGCCGAGCAAATGACTTCTGGAAATTGCCCGCATTGGGAAAATGTGCAATCCAGGTTAAACTCGGTTGAAATGAGCAGGCTGGTAAGCAGCAGCACCTGCGCAGAGCTCCGCTGTTTTCTAAGGATTTTGCTAAAACCCGAAACATTATATAATCTATCGATGGTGACAGTGTCTCTCACAAGTTGCTTGAACTACATTTGTGTCAAGGTTTAACCCTTGCCGGCAGCTAGGACCACACAGCTGCTCGCACAGTTCTGCCCCTTTCTCCCCAGAAGAGTAGGGAGAAGAGGCAGGGAAGGAAAAGGGAAAAAAAAAAAAACTTCATGGGTTGAGATAAAGACAGTTTAATAGAACAGTAACAGAAAAGGAAAATAACAGTAATAATAATAATGACTCAAGCCATTCTGACAAGCTGGTGAATTGAAGTTGGCATCTTCCTGAGCAGTGATTTTGAATTCCCAGCCCCCAGCCAACCCCCATTTATATACCAAGCATGATGTCTATGGTACAGAATATTCCACTGGCCATTCCATTGTTCTGTCTATGCTCCTTCTCAGCTTCTGTGGAAGCTGAAAAAAGTCCTTGAACGGTATAAAAATTGCCTAGCAACAATTAAAACAATCTGCATTATTGACATGCCTTTCATACCAAATCTGAAACGGAGCGATCACTGGAAAGAAAATGAACTCTCTCCCAGCTGAAACCAGGACAATTTGTAACCCAGGTCATCAGCAAAATGCATGAGGTAGCACCTGAGTGATGACACCACCAGTTCACCAGAGCTTTAGGACACCAGAGCCAGGACATTACAGCTTTAAATTTCCTTCACCTCCTCTGCTAGCACAGTGGGAACAGCTCTCCTCTGTACAGGAGGCAGAGGATGAGGCTTGCAGACCGACCGTGTGTAATGTCGCTGGGGTAGGTCACATTGAACTAGCGCTCGTGTTATCTCCCTCCCCAAGGAGAGCAGACAGCCCCTGAGGCCACAGCGTCTGCAACGCTGGCTCTGGCCACCCTGGCAAAGAGCCTCAGCTCCTCCACCACAAAGGACTTGGGCAAAAAGGAGCCGGGGCAGGCTTTGATTCGGGGGTCATTCCCATTTTTGCTGTGCCGAAGCTTTAGGGAGGAGCTCGACTGGTTTGTTTTCCAGTCGACAGCTTCATCACCAAATTAGCTGGCGAGTTACAAAGCGATGATGCCAGAAGCGCAGCAACGTAGGGAGCCTGGTCAAAAGTGGGCGTATCTAGACACCAAGCAAAACCCAGCCTTCTGTCTCAGCTGCAGGATAGCTCTCCTTGATTCTGGGAAAAGCCCTTAAGGCTGTCAGTCAGGAACTTTCACCTTAATTGTGCAAACACGGCAAGTCTCCAAGACTCGAGTCTTTTCCGTAGAAGGCCATGAAAAACACAGGAACCAGGCTCAGCAGGGACAGTGCCCTTCAGAGCCATTTAGGGATCCCCGGCTCAGCGCTACGCCAGGACAAACCATTTGCAAAAACTGCATTCGTCCTGCCTGCAGGTTACAAGACGCTCACAGAAGCAGAAAGCTCATTACTGGCCCTAATCTAAAGCCCATGCTTCCTGACCTGGTGTCCACACAACATGCCCGCGCCAGCGTTTTCCTGCACGGGGGGGCCGGGTCCTGGGCAGGGAGCTCACGGGGTGCGCGGCCGGAGCACGTGCACGGCGACAGACAGCTCGTCCACCGACGGCGTTTGGCAAGGCAGAGCGATTTCACAGAGGAGGCTCCATCTGTCACTGTGCTCTGCGGTGGAACCTGACCTCGCCAGCACTAAGGAAGCCCCAGCAGATTAACATTTAATGATGCTTTCAGTTTCAGTCCTTGTAATTTTTCATCTTTCGGAGGGCAGACGCAGAAGAGGAAGAAAGTCATATATTATGTACAGCATATGTGTCTTCTTCTTGCAACCGTCTCCTTTAATCTGTTTGACTTTGACAGGTTCAGATTTTTTTCTTCTTTCTGCATTGAAAAAAAAAATAATTCTCTCAATATATTTTACTCCAGAAACAGAACATCAGCTGCTGCTTGTATCCACAGACTGTTTCTGTTTTGCCTTGTGTAACCATGATACCTAATTCAGTTTAAATATGTAAACACAGTGGGTATGGTTCTTGGTAACTGAACAGAAGCAAGGAAACTAAACCTCAGCAAGACAGATGGATTGAGTGAGATCCTTCAGGTCACTCTTTGTTGTCTTGAAAACTACATTTAACCGCATAACTTAATGCAGAAAGAAATCCTTATGGGACAGCGAAGTGCTCCAGAAACACAGAGTTTGCTTGTTGTTGTTGTTGTTAAGCAGTTCTGTTCATTTTTGTATTTTCTGCTTGTGACGCATTCGGCTTATGCCCTGTGCTGAGGAGTGTGTGTGGGCAAAGTGCCCAGAGGTCTGCTCTCCCCGAGGCCTCCTTCCTTCATCCACAAGAAAGGGCTACCAGGGCTACATGGAGCACCAGCTGAAGTCAGTAAGACCATCCACAAGCACAGAAGCCCATTGAATGAACACCACTACAGTATGAAACCTCATGAAAGACAGATTTGGTGGTTTGGCTGAGTCTCTCATCATTCAGGTTAGTATTTGTAGGAAAGAGGGAACTCAAAGAGGCATTTGCTTGAGGAAGCACAGGGACAAAAGTCATGGCCCAAAAGGAGGGAGAAACACAAAAGCCAGCAGAGGGATCTCAAGCTGCTGAGCATTTCTGGAAGATAGGGGCATGAATTTTGAAGTTGGCATGATGTTTACCAAGAGACAAGGCAAAAGACCGAACCTTAAAGCAAGTACATCATAAAGGAAAGTGACAACACAAATGCCAAGAGGGTGATTTGAGCTGCTTTTGCCATGATGCAGTAAGGGGGAGCAAGATGGGAACACAGGAGGCTACAGGGGAAAAGCATCGACTGAATGCCGCTGCCAGTCAGTTCTGTGGCTGAAACCCAGCCCCTATGTGCACGATATTAAAGAAAATGCCCGAGATGGCAAAAGTATAGTGAAAGTAAGAACTGTGCGGTCATGAGGAGAAAAACAAGACAAATAATCTGTCCCACCCAGTAGCTTTTTGGGGTTGTTTTTCTTGAGTCGTGCCCATGAAGCTTCAGTAGCCAGTCAGGCAATGCTCACAGCACCCCATCAGCAATGAGGTTACCACAGCAAGCTGCTAGTGCAAGTTTCTATGCCTGAAGAAATAGCACTTCAAAAGCTATTATCAGTGCCTGGAAATCTGACAAAAGAAAATTGGAAAGAGGGGAAGACAGAACTGACATTTTTGCAACCAAGACCCTCCAAAATGAGAAAAAGGAATTGCTTTTCAAAGATTAAAAATGCAAAATCACAAGGTTGCAGCAGACTCCAAACAGGCCTAGAAGCTGAGAAGTGTGCCTTCAAGGAAAGGGCACCCTACAAAAGGCTTAAGACACCCAAGAGAAGATGGAGAAAGACCAGCTCCGTTCACAGAAGCCTAATTCCCAAGTAGTCAGAGCTTGTGTTCAACAGTGCAAGTCATAACAGAGCTGGCTCAAAGGAAGCTTCCTCCTTCTTGGTGTCACGGGAAGCCCCGGTTTTAACACCGCAGGTACTTCACATCTTCGTGGCCCATCTCTGTCCTACTCTGCTGTAGGCTGGATACCCCTGCAGTGGTGAGGGGCACACTGACGTAAGGCATATCAGTCCTTAGAGTGAGAGGAAAACTTCTAGAAAACTTCAACCTGCAAATCTTACAGCCCCTTTCTAAAGCTCGAAGCAGATAGCCATGGCATAGAATTTCAAAGACAATTTATTTGGAATGGTAAAAATGGGTGTTTGTGGTTAAGCGCAACTATGGAAAGAAAAGAGTAAAGCCTAAGACCAAACTTCACTCCCAGTAGCAAGATTCTGTGGCATTAGCATGCATTATTTATAAGCATCCATCATCATTTTGTGCTCTCTCTGCCACAAATGTATGCACTGACCCAATCCTCAACAGCAACGTACAGTAGGGAAGGGAAAAGATCTCTCTACCCATGTAATATTTTCACTGGGTACCATCCTTTAGAGCAGGGACTTGGCCAAAGTATAGGCAGTATAATTACAGGATATAGCCACATTAACCATCCCTAGATCCAAAGACATCCAAACCCCTCAGCAAGGATATCTGCAGTCTTAATTAACCTTGTGAGAAATCAGGAAAAGATAGATTATGCTTAGTTACTACCTCATTTTGGTAATGAGAGATAATTGAAAAAACACATGCTAAAGTGATTGCCTAATCATCACATCAAATTAGTTTTTTAAAAAGAACTCAATTCATCGTGATCAAATAGTTATTTACAAAAAAAAGCAACAACACACAGAGCACTTGTTTGGGGTGAATCTCATCCAGTCTGGACAAACGGCCTTTGTCCAAGGAGCTTTGCAGCGCCAGGAAGATCAAGCATGTGCCCGAGCAGCCTTTGGATGAATTTTGGGAATCAGAGCATCCTTCCCGCTGCTCCATCACCTTCCATTTGAGGACGTTTCCCATCCCTCTGCTGTGCATCCCAAGGAACCTCTAACTCCTGGGTCAGTGCTCCCCCTGGCAGCAATCCCCTGACCCCGTCCATTCTCCCCCTGCCATCAAGGTAAAGGCAACGAGGGTCCACACGAAGAGCTTGCATGACTCTACGCCTCCGAAAGGCAGGATTAGGCCTATTGACAACAAAAGCCCTCTGTCACCCCTATCCCCTAATAACATTCTCTTAATCTATGTTTTCAGCGAGGAAATGTGTCAGTCAAATGCATAATGAATTATTTGTAAGCAATTTAATCTGAAGAGCTTTGTTCCAAACTCATGTAAGGCTCTATGGATATAACAAAGCATTCGGGACACAACTTATTTTAGGAATCAGCAATATGCTTTAGGCAGAAATCTCAATTCGTAAACACCGCTTTCTGGCCCAGCAGATTTCCTTCCTGATAGACCATGACCACTTCATAATTCTAGGGCAGAACCATGAAGATTAATAAAAAGCAGAAAGAGGATTTTAATCAACACAGCCAGCTGGTCTGCGGTTTAGGTTATGTTGTTGAAAGGAAAGTGTAACATTAAGACTGAATAAAAAATGCAAAGCACTGATTACCCCGCAGAGGATCTCTACCAGCTAAATTAACATTAAACTCAAATTTGCAAATCCTGTGCTCTTACTACTGTGTGCAGGCAATTGCGATATATTTAACATCAACTAGAAATTAAAACATCCGTCTTTAAAATAATGAGTTTTGTTTTAAATCCTATTCATAAAAGTCCGTTTCCTCTCTACCCATTACTAAGAAGATGACCTATTTTAAATCTCATCCTTTAAAAGTATTGTAACGAGTTCCTTTTTTGGAGGGAGTACAGCAGGACACAGGACGGCTGGAAAGCGACTGGTGAGGGAAGAGGAGAAGGGAGCCTGCTCGAAGCCGGGAGGATGACAAAGGCCCTTCCAACACAGGGGCACACAGCCGAAGGATGGGAGCTGTGCTCTGCAAGGGAAAGGCTCCGGGTGCCCAGGAGAAGGTGGCTCCTCCGGGACACGGACCCGGAGAGGAGGCAGAGGCTTGCAGCCTCGCTGCTGCTCCTGGCCGGCAGATGCAGGCTGCTGCCAGCTGCTGCGGGGTGGAGCGGGTAAAGGGGGAAACAAGCCGGCTGGACCCCGGCCAAGGAGCAACAAAAGGCTTGTGTGCCATGGCCACAGCGCCCTGCCCCACCGGCCGCCCAGCCTGCAGAGCGCCATAGCAACCCGGGTTAAAACTGGGTCAGGATTGCCACTCTGAAACCCAGTATTTGGAATACTGGGCTTGGGCTTGCACTGGGAATGTTCATTTATGTGCTATTTTATCAGAAGACATGCTATCTGGAGAAGACAGCATGTCTTCTATCTTCTTCTATTTAGTCTGGAGGAGAGAAGACTGAGGGGGGACCTCATAAATGTTTACAAATACTTAAAGGGAGGGTGCCAGGAGGAGGGAGCCCGTCTTTTTTCAGTGGTGCCCAGCGATAGGACAAGGGGTAACAGGCACAAATTTGAACATGGGAAGTTCCCTCTAAACATGAGGAGGAACTTCTTTACTTTGAGGGTGGCAGAGCACTGGAACAGGCTGCCCAGAGAGGTGGTGGAGTTGCCGACTCTGGAGACATTCCAAACCCGCCTGGACGCCATCCTGTGAAACCCGCTCTATGTGGACCTGCTCTGGCAGGGAGGTTGGACCAGATGATCTCCAGAGGTGCCTTCCAACCTCTAACATTCTGTGATTCTATGATTCTATCTGGGTACCTAGGTCGGGGGCGGGGGGGGAGAGGAGACCATATTTATGAGGACATCAAGCTGCCCGAAGTGCTGTGAGTGCACAAATTTTTCTTTTTTTTAAGCTACACTGGACCTGGACAAGACACACTAGGACCACCTCAAGTGCCTTAAGGTGTCTCAGACCTCAGTGCCCCTCTGGCTGTGCTCAGTAAGTCCCATGTCCTGAGTCTCGCTGGGGAGAGCTGAGGCTGGGACAGGTGGGTACCCAAGCCCGGCCACTCCTGGCAGCACCCACCGTGCCCCAGGAGCATCAGCCAGGCTGCTGGTGCCTCCTACCAGGATGCAACCACCACTCGGCACTCCCCAGCACTCGGACGGTAGCAAGTCAGAGGACAGAGTATATGTGATCAAGGATGGGGACATGCTTATGCCTTGGCCCTTCCTTAGGAAGCACTGTTCTTTGGGCCAAATGATTTTGGGAGCGTAGGACATAGCCAGCAACTGCTACTCCAGCTATTATTTGGCAGTTTGCATATGTTAATTAAAGTTATTCCTTCCACAGTGAAGCAAACACACCCACATCAGATTAGAAAAAAATTAACAATTAGGCATGCATGAGAGCAAGGGAGGGGGGGTCTGGAAATGTAACAGTGAAAAATGTTTCGTCCAATTACTTCATCACTATTGTCCAGAAAAAAAAAAGTTCATGCTCTTTCCAGAGAAACATTTGTGTACCTTAATGAGGATTTTGAGTTAACATGGCAAGATCGAAACATTCAAACTGAAAAGCTAAAGTTAGATCTATACACTCCTCACTGCGCCTGATTTTTTCTAAAGTGCTAAGTACATCACTTTCCTAAAAGAGCATCTGTTTGATTAGTCCCAAACATATATAAACGTGGCACATATGAGCATCTCAGTGTGTCTAATACATTTAGCCTTATAACGCTGTCCCGATTCCAGTTCCTCTTACACTTCAAGAAAGGAAAATACTGTTAGCAAAGTTATTAGGGAGCAATCGAGGCATGAAGGCTTTATCATTGGCCCAGGTCTACAGAGGAGCGAGACTGAATCCCAGCCTCCTTGTGTCAAAGACATTTTCAAAAGCCCTGGATCTACAAACTAAAACTTCCCAAACATCTCGTTTCAAAAAGCACCCTCTCCCTGAAGAAACCCAAGAGCCATCACTCAAGATTCTTCTGTCTGGATTGAACTAAGCCCTGGCTTTAAACAGAAAATCGCATTTCCAGGCCGATATGATCAACCTCCCTGTTCTGGTTACTAATAATATTTAATGTGCTGACTGATTACAATCAAATTCAATAGAGGCTCAGCCATATTATGTTTCTATAAGATTCAAGAAAACCTGAAGCCAAGAAGAGAAAAAGACCCAAACTGGTGCCCACGCAAAGAAACAGACAGGAACAATTTAATGTTTCCAAAGGCAGGTAGGAATTCCTTGTGTCAGCAAGCAGACAGCTCTCCCTGTCAGTACGACAGTTTCTATAGACAGGTGGACGTGGTGTTGAGGGACATGGTTTAGTGGTGTTTTTGGCAGTCTAGGTTATGGTTGGACTCAATAATCTTGAAGGTCTCTTCCAACCCAAGTGATTCTACGAGAACAGCTCAAATCAGAGCTGGCCCTGCATTTTGCCTTGTGCAGCCAGTAGGGAACACGGGAGGAAGCAAACATCATGTGGAAGAGCGATCCACGGAAGCCAGCAGAGTGGCTGGGGCTTTTGCGGTGACAGACAGTCAGCAATACAGGACACAAATCTGCAGGAAATTGTATCTCTGCAGCACAGTTTAACCAGGACATTAAGTAGAGTTATTCCAAGATGAAGGTTAGCTCAGTACACGATTCCTATAAGGAGTTTCCATCAATTGTGTTCAATGCTTTTAAGTGTACTATAATGCCATATGTAAAAGCCATGTCTTCATATAAAGCAACATATCATATAAAAGTCTTCAAGCACTGCAACTAGTTTATAAATTATGATTAATTTGCTGTGTGTCTTGAAACTAGTTCTATACCTTCAATGAGCTGATTTATTTTAAACATACTCTAGCACTCAGATCAACAGAAAGAGCAAACCTGATGTAAATCAGGTTTTCATTTTGCAGCTGGGTTGTAGTTTCAGAAGGGAACGACTCTTGAGTGAGCAACTTCTCACACTCTGGGCAGAATTTAGCCCGCTAACAATTCTTAACGCAAGTAATTTTCTGATTCTAGAAAGCAAGCTATGAGACTAGAAAAATGTAGATAGGCAGGACTTGATCATCTCCAGGTCTCCCTCCAAACCTGTGCGGCGCAAGACTCCAAACTCAGCTTTGGGATCGCTAGCTTCTCACGGTAGACTCACATCATCTCAGCAGGTCAAGAGGAGCAACCTCCTCATTATCTACCAGGTCTTTTCTGAACTGACAGGTCATTTGAACCAAGCTGCAGCCAGAAAGCAAAACGCCCCTTCGCTCGCAGATGTCTACAGCTTCGGTGGGGTTGGCCCGAAGGCTGTCGGCTCTTCCAGCTGCGGACTCGCACCCCAGAAACACTCATTCTGCTCTCCAGCCTTACACTCGCTTTCCGTGGGCTCACCACGTAGGACTTCCCCTTCATAACCTCTCCACTTAGCGTGCCGGGCTTTCAAGTCGTCGCAAGTCCCCACTTAACATGCCGCTGCCACCGCTAGGTCAAACCTGCTGAAAGCAAGGCGAGGTAATTGGTGTTCCAGCCAAGTGAAAACGGGAATTGCCGTATCGTGTTCGTGGTGTGAACAGCATGGTGTGAAACCCAGATCAGATGGTACCACACCACCCTGCTCTAGCTCTGCCTTTGCCTCCTGCCATTTACGGCGGCGCGTATCACCCAGACTGGAAGTTTGCTTTGCCTCAGCTGCCTCTCAGGTTAGGGGGGAAATACTCCAGTGGTGGATGTCTGGAGATCGCTACAATTCATCCACGTTGTGTCAAAAATGGGTAAGGGAAAGGGAATTTCCCGTTCCAGGTAGAATGTACATAAAACATCAATGACTGGTTATTCAGTATGGCAAAAATTGTTTCAAATGACATTGTAATGACCACTATTAAAAATTGTTGCAACTTTATCACTGAGCACGCACAGAAATGGCAAAAAAAACAACTGAGATGCTTGGAACATTTTAGAATTTCATTTTTTATTCGGAACCATACTTCCTTTAGTTGTTCAGGATGCAAAATGCCATGTTCTCCCCGTGGTATTCTTCTCTGGCAGCCCTAATTCAATGCTGTACAAGGGAGAAGGGCTGCACGAGGTAGACAATGTCACCAAGTCCAGTGGTGTCAAGATGAGTTCCACCTCCCCAAACACAGGAAAGTGAGGGTCAGCAGACACGGAAGTGACAATCATTCCTAGAGCTTCTGTATTTCCACAGCAAAATGGACCAAAATCCGGGCATGTACATCACCCACTGCGCATCTGGTGAGGCTGAGCCATGGTTTAATTCCGGCAGGCAGCCGAATACCACCCAGGCACGGACTCACTCTCCCCGCACTGGGACGGGGGAGACAATCAAAAGTGAGAAAACTCATGGGTTGAGGTAAAGACAGTTTAACAGGTAAAGCAAAAACTACACGGAAAAAACTGAAGCAGAATTCATTCACTGCTTCCCATTGGCCGGCAGGTGTTCAGCCACCTCCAAGAAAGCCAGGCTCCATCACACATAAAGGTTACTTGGGAAGACAAACACCATAAGTCCAAATGTGTGTGTGTCCCCTTCCTCCTTCTTCCTCAGGTTTTATTGCTGAGCACAACATCACATGGCATGGAATATCCCTTTGGTCAGCTGGGGTCAGCTGTCCCAGCTGAGTCCCCTCCTGAATTCTTATGCCCCGCCAGCCTCCTCGCTGGCGGGGCGGTGTGAGGAGCAGAAAAGGCCTTGACCCTGTGTAAGCGCTGCTCAGCAGCAAGGGAAACATCACTGCGTTACCAACACTGTGTCCAGCACAAATCCAAAATATGGCCCCATACAAGCTACAGTGAAGAAAATTAACTCTCTCCCAGCCAAAACCAGTACAGGCTGACACCCCTCGGGCTTGCCGAACCTGCTGTACATGCACTGTACAGCCAGCCACCATGTGCCTGGCAATTCAATGTACTCTGAAAACATTTTCCAGGGGGAAGGAGAATTATCACATTTCCTGGGATTTCCAGCTGACCAAGCACCTGGCTGATTCTCAGTTAAAAGAGCCATAATGCAAATATAGGCTGAATCATGTACACTGAGTATCTACTCTTGTACTTTTGGACCCAGTACATGTGAAATCCCAGGCAAATAGCAAAGTTTTTTGTTTCTAACTAGACTAAATGTCTAGATGGAAGAACAGGGCCTGCTCAGGGACGCTCAGGGTTCTGTTACACCACTAGTATTTTCTCCTGGGCCCCTGGTCCACTTACTTTTTCAGTGGTAACCCCAATACAATATAATTAGTGTCATAAAGCAGTCACCCAATCCCCATTTAAATTGACTGAAACACTAATGTTAATATGTCACCCCATTTTAAAAAAGTCTTTCAGGTCATTGTTATTCAAAGATTTTCTCAGGAGCGCAAAGACTATCTATCACAGTTGTTTCAATGCCAAGTATTTCACTTCTGCCAGGTTCCTCCCTAGCTTTTGCCAAGGTGGATTTTTGTTACCTCGGACATGTTAGAACACAGCCTTTGTACAGCAACTTCTCATCGTAAATCTCAATAAAATCTTCAAGAGTACTTTACTAAAAATGCATAGCAGGAGCAAAGAACTAGCTGAAAATTCCTGAATGGCCAAAGTAATGTGTAGTAAAATCACCACAAGCTTTTTACAAAGCAAATAGTTGCTATCCCGCACGCATCTCACCCCAGACTCTAATCACAGGAAGTTTTTGATGACAGGAAACAGTGAGAGCTCATACTTTCCTCCTGCAGTGCTCTGTGCCACTGGGAAGAGTATTTCAACCCAGAACAGCATGATAAAAACCAGGTCGGTCTAGAAATGTACAATTTTTGTTCAAAATGCACATGCATTATCGTCTGTGACCAGGTGGCACTTCTTAGGAATTACCCTCAAGTACGGACCATAAAAAACTAAAGGCACAAACTTCCGATGCTTTTGGATCCAGAGTTCCAAGTCCAGTTAGTCTCTGGGATATTACAGAACATGTGGTCTACACCATAAATACTTCCCAGGGAAAAAAAAAAAAAAAAAAAAACAGAATACCACAAACAAACAAACCCAAACAACCCTTATATGTTCAAGGTCAAAGTAGTGAGTGATTTCAGGCAAAAAAACCCATGGACATTGCAGTTAACCCCAACTGAAGCACATACATCTAAAAAATCAAGGAGACGGTTATCCTTAAAGGAAATCCCAAAACAGGGATAAAAGAAATGCCAAACGGAGGCATAGAAACAAATTAAACTCTCCCATTGCATCGTCAGGCAATAAATACACAATTAAGACACATTGGTGTTTACAAAGACTGTGGTCAGCTCTTTTTCAGAGATTAATTTTTCTCGGTAATGTTTCCCTTTCACTGCTAAATAAAGAATTTCATTCAGAGTAAGGTTGTTCAAATGTAACTTTTACATTATAAATCTTTAAAAGCCTACAGTCTCTCCATTATATTTACATTTTCTTCTCTACACAAAATGAATGATTGTTCTAAACATACCCCCACAACACTATTTATACTGTATGTGGTTATTACATCTGTTTTCCTTCTGTCTGAGCAATTAATGTGAAATTTCAAATAGCTTTACCTTAAAAATGTGTTTCCTAAATCTAAACAGAAAGATTTCTCCCATGCAAGTGTGTATCCACATGCATCTTAGAAAGCCGTGCAGGCAAGACATTATTCTTCTCAAATATTTCTATTCTTTCATCACACTAGAACAAATCACAAGCACCAAGAAAAAATACAACCTGAATTTCAGAGTAAATAGTTCATTCCTGCCATACAGTTTAAAAAAAAAAAAGGTAGCTGAAACATATCTCATTCAAACAGCAGCAGCATCGTTAAATCACACAATGGTACCAGTAATGACGGTACTGCTTTCTGAAATGGAAATACTTACGCAGACCACTGAATTGGCCTGTTGTTCCCTAACTTATAGCATTTATTTTAGAGGGCATTTGCACAGTGCCACGTTTCTCTCTCAAACTTTTGCTTGGTTTTGGCTTTGTTAGCAAAAAAATAGACTTATGTATAAATAAAGGGCAGCAGGTACTAGAAGAAGGTATATCCCTGTAGGATAGAAGCAGGTCTCCTGGTTGCAAATAACATTTTATTATCTTACCATCTTCTGAGGACTGGAGTGTAGCCTGGCTCAGTAGAGCTCCTACCTGTTTGTCCTTGTCTGCTATATGTACAATACCATATAACTTCACTATGATCAATGGGATTATTTATTTACACATTGTATACTCCATTGCCTCATCTCCTTTTCGAAACAGTTCCTGGAAACGCAGAGCTACGGTTGTTGCCAAACACTTTATTTTTCTCCTTTTTCTTTATTTCAAGCGAAACAAACAAGAAAGTGCCATACAACTTGGCAAGAGGTTTAAAAAAATATCCAGGGACATTGGCAAGTCTCTCTTTCATATCAAGAGCTTCATTGTCTTTTCCCCAAAGAACAGAACAATCAGCAACATTTTAGTTACACTGCCGATAAAAATAGAAGTAGTAATCAGTAAAAAACATTCCAGCAAAATAAGGATCTGTCGAGCAGCTTGCAAAACCCTGCAGAAGAAAAACAAAGGAGATTCATACAAGACCTTCACTCAGTTTGAATGCTATTTGTCTTTTGCTGTGTTGCCATTTGAAAAGGCTTACCGGTGCAGCTACACGGAAATAGTATGCGCTGTCGTACAATTTAGCTACAGGGAGAGGCCAAATATGGTGACGTCCCTAGATGACAAATGAGAGAGATTAGATAACCTTATTTCACATGAAACTGGAGAGAAGGAGAGGCTCTGGAAACTTTTAATTGACGAATGCAGTGCAAAGTAATTATGATAACAAGACTTGATAGCTACAGTCAGAGTATTTAAAGACAAAGTGCTGACTTTAAACCCCGCAAATGTTGATCAGCTCTGCCCGGGAGCTGACAGACATCTGGCTCCCAACGTCACTCAGCTGGCTCTGAATAACTGAACTCCCTCTCTAGTTTTCCAAGCAAAACCCTCAATAAATAGGGATTATTCCTGATGTGCCAGGTGGCCCAAGAGCTTTAAGGTGTAATAGTAGCAAACGGCAATTCTGCTGATTTTGAAATGGAAGCTTCAGTATTCCTCAGAAGGCAGTGAAAGCTCCTCCTTATATACTAAAGATACGAGTAGCATCTTCACTCAGTATTTCAAAAACAGACCCAGGCAAAATTTCATGCTATTTTTGACTGCAGTGTCGTACCACGAAATTAAATAATATATTTTGTATCTGAAATGTTTATGCTACATTGAATAAAATAAAATTCAATCCTCACCTCTTTTTAACCTAATGATCAATGGTAACTTTTATTTCAACAGTTTCTAGTGTCTCAACTCCTTCATCTTTCCCTTCGCTTTCTGACACATTCTTTCTGTCAGAGATGATATGTTCACACGATAAAACTCATGTGAGACTGCTGAGTCTAAACAATTGCCGTCCTGCCCTTTGGCAGGGAATAAGCCTCCCAGTACCTAGGAAAATCCTCTTGAAAAAAACCTCTTCAATGAGGCAGCATTTCTATTCTGAGTCACATCAAACCTGAACGCTCACTGCTGCTGGAGGCTAGTTAGCTTTAGCCTTTTGATGTCGATTTCAGGTTGACACAGGAAATCTCTTTGACCAGTTTTAGCAGTAAGCTTCAAGGATATTTCTGCCTTGCAAAACTCTCTAGGTCTGACTTAATTTCATTTCTGTTGGAATTACAGCAGACAGGTCAAAACTTGGATGATTTTGGCTTTCTGATGTCTTTGCAGCAGTTGCAGAGAAGCCTGCAACTTTTTGCAAAGACGTTTGAAAAATTGATCAGAAAGTCACCTTACAGGTAGGGGCATCCCAAGTGCTCTACAATTTGACAAACCACCAAAGAAGTAATTTAAAATCAATTTAGAACGTATCATGTATGGCACCATAGGTCAGAAATGTAAAGAAAGACTCTGAAATGACTTCCAACTTCAGGGAGATTTCTCCTGCAGTGTGTTCAGAAATGCTACTCTCCTTGCTTCTGCCTTTCCTACTGTTTTAGCTGCAATAAGCTTTTCCAAGCAACATGGACAAAGAGAGGCCTTGAAAGTGTCTTACGTTTCCAGCTAATCTGAAAGGAGTTTAAGGCCTTCATCTCACCAGTTTAGTGCAGATGATCAAAAGTTTGCAAGATCTGGTCTCTAAATATTTTTTTACTGGGAAAAGTGATCATGTTTTAACAGCTTTTATTCCCATGAAGGCAATCTGGAGAATGACATGTAAACAACTCTTGCTTTTACAACGAGGAACTTTCCCTAGACAGATTTATTGGTAAACTCCTGTTCATACAGAAATAAAGGGGAATACCACCATTGTTTCCAGTGAATTCAAGACTTAAAAACTGGAATTTACTATTCACAAGACAATAATGGAAAGAGTAGAGTAGATGAGAGTTTGGAGGACTGTCTCCTAAGGCCCTGAGTGAAAAGTACTCCTATTTCTTAAGTATCTCGGGAGATTATATATATATAGTGGTGAGTTAGGCTGAAGTAGACTCAAAACTGTCCTCGCAGAGAGACACTACATAGATTTTTATAAAATTCAGCAGAGAACTGACTCCTCCAAAAAGGTTGCATCTCATTATAGTCATGCCAAAGCCAGCTATGACTGGCAGACTCAACGTACCACTTGGATTTCTACTACCTTAATCAAGATCAGAATATGGCAGCCATCAATTTTATAGGTCAGGTTCTAATGGACTGTTCCTTTTTTCCAAGTGCCCATAAATACATTATTAACAAGGCCAAGGTGACTAACTGGCATGAGCTACTCTTCTTTCCACACTCTGGAGCTGAAGATCTTCATGGTCTCTTTTATCTCTTCATTCATTCCTTACAAACAGTGGTGTATAAGGCTGTTCAGCAGAACTAGGTATTATAACAAGCTTTTTCCACCTTCTGTACCTCCCTGTACTCCAGAATGCATCCACACAACATTGCTTGAATCAAGAGCATCATTCAAGGGATTGTGACATCTTACTTATGACACTGATGCTTTTATGAAAAGCAAACAGAGCTAGTAGAATGAAACATCATTCTGGAGAGCAAGGGGAGGTTAAAGCTAATCTGTTACTTCAGCACTGTGTGGCTTCAACCATCAAACCTATCAGAAAAACAGACACTTTTTTCCCCTACATAAAGCTCAATTTTATTTTCAGTTTTGCACAGTACCTTTAATGCAAGAGATGTAAACAGAGCCATGTGCTGGGCAGTATATAAAAATGACCCCCACAAGCCAGAGTATTGCTGCAAAAGTCTTACCTGTGTGGTTTCTAGGAAATCCTTCCTACTGTTTTGGCTTGAAGAATAATGGGAGCAATAATTTCCAAATGTGACTTTGCAGAGAAATATAATCAATGGTTCTGTGGTGCTTCAGGAAACAGAAAAATAAGGATCTATCAGATTGCTCTTAAATAGGAGAATCGTATATTATATATATGTATATATAAATGCAAAAAAAAACAAGGCAAAAAGATCCAAAGAATCGAATTGTGGAGAAATAAAGCAGAGGAGCTTACTTCAGGGGTTGATATGAAGGAGATAAACCTAAGCCACCAACCTCTAGTCTTCTCCCATCCCCTCCCACGAATGGACGGTGTTTCGCATTTGGAAACATGGGTGATCTTTACAGTTGTTAAGATAAATCTAGAAATGTACACTAAACTTCCTTGAACCTCAAGCGTATTCATACCAGAAGCTATTGTATATAACTTTTAATACAAATTAATGGTCATGACTTGCTTGAGATGCATGGCTTACCTCATGAATAGGCATAACGTACCTGTGCCAGAGGGCACCTGGGCATTAGTCTAAACACATCAATTTTATGGAATACAAACCTATAATAAGACTTAATACAGGGACCTATATAATAACTCCCATTTGCTACTGTACACATGCATGAAAGCAGAAGGTGGGGAAAAGGTGACATCACTATTTACAGTTTATGCTGTGAGGAACAGTAAAGCACTCCTAGCAAAATGTGCTTTCAAACCTTAACAAGACATTTAAGAAACATCAGTTTTATGCTGTGAGGAACAATGAAGCACTCCCAGCAAAATGTGCTTTCAAACCTTAACAAGATATTTAAGAAACATCAATTTTAAAGCATATAATTCATATATGACAGTTTCTCTGTCTTACATGGCTGCCAGTAGTGTGTTGATTATATTCGATTTTACTCAGCAGGGATAAAATTTTTCTAAAGTTTTGAAGTACTTACAATGTCTTACAATATTTGGACACAGCAATAATCCAAATATGTCTGGGTTTTCTTAAGCGTTTTGGGTTTTGTGAAGTTTCCAGCTTTGTTTAGTGAAAATTTATAGCAAAGATATATATTGAAAATCCCCCTCCCTCCAAACCACAAACCAACATCCAAAATGAATTCAGCATTTGCTACAGTGAAACTCTGAGTATGATGTATTAATGACGTATTAATCCCTACATGGGAGGGTTGCATTATTAGTTTATAATGGCATTCACTTAAAAGACAAATTTTCAGTGGCTGTAGAAAACAAGCAGGCAGGCACTTCAGCAGTACTGTTATATTTCGTTTTACCTAAAAAAGGCAGATGTCTACAGGATAATATTCAAGATCAAAAGATTGGACCTAAAGACCGTAACTTCACAGAGTCCTTTCTTGGAGAGACTGGAGTCATGAAGTGTCATCAAGCAGAGTGTTTGGCAGCTGTTCTGGCTGCCACTGGCCTTTCTCAGAGAAGAGCCCTGGACGAAAGGACTTGTTACTTCTGGGAGAACACAATGGAGCTAGACTTTTATTTGAGGAGAAAATACTTGCTGAGAGGAGTAAGTTTACTGCTTATTCCCACTGGAAGTCACAATTTTATGCATTACCAGAGGTTCCTGCACAAAAATCCCCTTTTACAGTGCAGGTCACAACATGCCAAAAAAGATATTTGGTGGAGTTTTAGATATAGATTCCTAATATTATTTCTCTATACCAAAAAACCCTCAAATCCCTAGTCTACAGGCCACAATATGTATACACATCTGCTCAAATGATTATTAAACTGAACCTTAAGATTGCTGGGTTTTAACATCTGCATTAACAGGTGAAATTGTCATTGGGATGAGTGCAATATTTGGCCTATGCTACAGCAAAGGATCTACCCAAAGGTCTACATTAAGAACTTAGTTGTGCATAGATTTGTCCCACTCCTCTGAATAGGGACAAATTACTGTCACAATAGAAATCAGACAAGAATTACTATTAAAAAAATGAACCACTGTCTTGTTATGTATCTATTATCTTTAATTGTACTTACTTTATTTCCAGTGAGATTTCTACATCCCTGGGTGTGTATTTGTTAACAGGAATAACATAGCTGTAATTTCCAGACCTGAAAAAGATGGCATTCATGCACATATTTTGAGATAGGTAGTATCTTTGCAAAAACATAGAAATTGCATTTAGATTTAAAAAGAAAAATATGAAGAGGTAGAAAAAACTCCTGCATGCTAGAGGAAACAACTGCGAGAATCCAGCCAAGTAGCCATGCCACATTTAATGGTTTTCTATTCCACCATAAGAAAGCATAATAAAATAATTTACCTACCTGCACTGTGGATTTTTACTACAATAGCGATTGTCAATTCTTTGCTGAGTTTCCAAAATCTGTATGGAACTGATTGTTGTATCAATCCCTAAAAATATTAAGAATAACATTTTCTTCTTGATTATTTCAGAAATCTTAGATAAAAGCATAATAAAATTGCAGTTAACACAGTGGCATTTACTCCCTTGCTTGCCACTACGGGAGTTGCTACAGGTTTAAACTAGCACTCAGTAAAAAGCCTTTGGCTGATTACCTTCATTCTGCCATTACAGCGGAGATAAGATCCTTGTTTGATTTGCAAGGATAAATATCCCAGGCAGGTACCTAATACTGTAACATTTTATTTTGGGCAGACATTGAAGGCTATTTTGATGGTAGTCCTAGTAGGATACAAACATTCCAATGTTCATTTTGATGTATTAGAAACCATGCTCATGCATTCATTTGAAAAACATTATCTTTGCTAAGAGAAATAATTTGGAATGCAACAAAATTTGTTTCTAATCCTATGGGCAGGAGAACTACCTAACTCATATGTATATAATTTCTTCATAAAATGCTGCGTTGAACTTGCAAGACCTTGGAGTTTTGTAATATTCTACATATATGAATGCCAGGAAACATGAATAAAATATACTAACCAAAAATATATATGCACTTTGAGTATAAGTAAACTGGCAATAGGAACAACTAAAAACAGTGGTAGCAGGATACTGTATCGATATCTTCTGAACTTGGAAGAAGTTTACAGTCTGAGGAATGTGAATATGGAATAAAAACTCTACAAAAATTTGTATTTTAGAATTAGCTTAACATCTTATGTATAAACAGAAGTACATACATTGTATTTATACATATGCACACATAAAATATGTTTCAGGACAGCACACAATGCAGTCGGGTATCTAGACACTAGTAACTGAAAAACCAGTTTCTGGGGGAAAAAACCTACCTCAAACCATTGCTGCTGTACTGAATACCAGGAAAGATGAGGAAAGTAACTGGTTACCAGAGTGATTATCACAGAATCCCTTAGGTTGGAAGAGACCTTCGAGATCAAGTCCAACCATAAACCTAACACTGCTAAACCACCCCTAAACCATGTCCCTCAACACCACTTCTACCTGTCTTTTAAATACCTCCAGGGATGGCGATTCCACCACTTCCTTGGGCAGCCTGTTCCAATGCTTGACAACCCTTTCCGTAAAGATTTTTTTCCTAATATGCAACCTAAACCTCCCCTGGTGTAACTTGAGGCCGTTTCCTCTTGTCCTATCACTTGTTACTTGGGAGAAGAGACTGACGCCCACCTCACTACAACCTGTTTTCAGGTAGTTTTAGAGAGTGATTATGTCCCTAACCAGGCTGGATTAGGTTCCCCGGTTTGCCACAGGCTTCCTGTGATACCTTGGGACAGCATCTCTGTGCCATACAGGTGTTTTCTAAGGTGAGATGAAGAGTATAGCCATGATGGCGTGGCTCTTCCTCGATGCAGATTAACCCTTCAGAGAGCTAGGTGGCAAGAACTGGTGTGCTGACACAGCAGAACGGCTTCTGCTTTCACAGCTGGCCTAGCAATGACTGCGCTGAGCAATGACTGCGCTGAGTGGCATCCTGGAAAGCTTATTCCTTTTGAATAGGTTTACAGCATTGGAACAGTGCAGGTCCATAGTTAGGACCTGCAACATCTCAGACCCCTAAACCGATGTTCACTTCAGTCTGAACTGTGAAGGGCCCTCAAGCAGAAAGGGCTGAACAAGTGGACCGAGGCTCACACCGCCAAGGGTTTGGGGAAGGCCCAGGTGGGGAGGGAGTGTCTGAGCCATGAGCAGATAGCCAGGCGCCAGCTGTTGCCTACAGCATCAAGCTGCTGATTTTCAGTCTTGCAAAGTGGTGCAGAAAGCGTAAGGATGAGCTGGTTCAGCAGGCCCACGCCTGCTCTTCACATCGCACTGTGAACACGGGTTTTGTGTTTCTGTTCCTCCGTTCTACAGCAACAGCTCCCTGCCTCGCAGAGAAACTTGATTATAGGCTGACCTGTGCTCTGATTATAAAACATCTTTGTGGTAGTATATACCTAACTTTCAGCATGCAAGTACCCACGCGTATGCTTAAGTGACAGCGGGAAATTGAGCATGTTCGTCTCAAAGAACTAGCACGGAAGAACATTTCCCTTTGACACAGCATCTCATTACAACACGTGTCATAGTACAGCCACAGAGGCCCTTTTCTGAGGTGTGTAGCCATGTAAAAAAAGCCAGCAGGGGAATGATTTTTCCCAGGTCATCCCACTGAGGCATACCCAGGCAATAAGCAGCACTTGTGTTCTATTCCTCACATGATGCTGGGTTATCAACCTGCTTTAAGTGCATGCCGGCGTATATAGATGTTTTATCATCCAAATATTGTCTAATCTTTAATCAAACATTTATAAAAATCCCAAACCTTAAAACAGCATCCATATAAGCAGAAAGACAAGGCATAATTCTGCTCATACGGAATGAATGCCAGAGCACGCCATTGTAACATATGCAAATCAGCAGATACTCATCTTCACGGAAAAGAATCAATATTTTCAGCCCAGACTGGCTCTGCCAGCAGTGCGCAGTCACTAAAAGGGGAGCCTGAAATCCAGCCAAATGTCCTGTGTCGATGAACTTCATTTGACCCCCACTGGTGCAGGCAGTGTCAGGATCCTAAGGCAGAGATGGCCCCCTTCAGCGGCTGACATTTTCAATCCATTAGGTCAACTCAGCCAAACCCCAACCACTTCCTTTACACTGTATCATGCATTTCCTGTGTATAAATACCACACTAAAATGCTTACGCATTTTGTTGTACAAGGGCTAGCAGTGATGAGCGCTATATGAGATTTCAGCCCCTGTCAAGGAAAATGTCGCGTGTCATTTTATTGCACCTGAAGCCAAGTCTAAGAACTCTCTAGAGAGGGCAGCTGGAATGGCTATAAAAATCTAATGAAGACACAAGAATAAATTGAAATGACAAGAAAATTACACTGAATCACAGGTATTTAATAGATTCCTAAGTGCTAATTCTCTATAATGACCAGTTATAAATGAAACTTCTCTAAATTCCAGGAGCAGAATTCCAAGCCTAAAGGCAGCTTTTCTAAGTTATACAATTATACATTTCAACAGTTTCTTTAAAAAATAAGACTTACAGTCGTTTCCAAGATCAGGTCTTTCGTTATGTTTATTGACCAGACTTCTTTCGGGTAACGTGTTACTTTTGTTTTCTGTGAAAGGATGTATGCACAAACGTCCCCAGGTTAGCCTTGCACAGTTGTAACAGCAAAATATGAATACAACATCAGAGGACGCTTTGTTAATTATCTCCTGGATAAAGGCATGCATAACCATAAAAGAAACCTTTAAAATACAAAGCACCTCTATTCAGAAGATATATATTGTCAAAAGAACTTTGTGGAAAACAAGAAACAATCTTCTGAAATTCTACAGTATATCTGAAACATTTCAAAAAATAACCTAATAGAAAAGATTTCATCCCGCACACAGAATATCACCAATTGTTATAGCAGAGAGCCAAAGTGAAAGACAACATCCAGTCAGACGCATCAGCACAAACCTGATCATAAAGCCACATCTTTCCTATTAGTGAGAAAACCAATACATAGGCATCTGCCAAGCAAACACAGGCCAGGGGAATAACTTAGCTTTTTGAACGTGAGGTGTAAGACACTGAGGACTGACCCAAGTGAGACACAGTACTTCAAAGAGAGAAACTTGAGGCACCAAATTAAAGAAATTAATATGCAGGTTAAACATGATCACCATGTTCACTGATGTCACCTCGGTAATTTCAAACATTGAACTAGGCTGGGAAATATAAACTGATGTGGGTTTTTTTAACTCTATTCATTTTCCCAGCATTTCTCTAGGAAATCTCTAGGATCTTTTGAATAATCATCACGTTGTACAACCTGGGGAAGGCAAAAGGCCAAAAGGCCCTTCAAGCCCATGGGAAATAGTCTAAAGCTATTCCTGTGCTTTTACACTAATTGCCAGCCAAGAATCTGTCCAGAGACACGTTACCAATAAACTTGCACTGAGAAATGTCAATCTTGCCTAAACTAACATGCTTCATTAAACACCATTTCATCTGGGAAAAAAAGGAATCATGTATTTGTAGAATATCAAAATGCTCCATTCCCACATTTTCCAACGGAAGCATTCTGATTTCGAAATGTCTGTTTAGAACAGAGGCTTTTTATACAATTTCATTCACAAAATTTATTTTACAAAAGGAAGGATCAAAACGCATCATTTCACTGAGATTGAAACAAGAGAGCTGGAATGACCTGACTGTTTTATTATTCATTCCAGATTTTGGTTTTCATTTCAGTATTGGGAAATATGAAAATTCAGATTTTCCTCATGCTAGTAGGTGACTGAGAGCATGGAACAACATCAACAACTGGAATTTTAGGACCCAGAAACAGTGTAATACAAAATCATCTCCAGGATTTCCATCCTTTTTTGTTGTGATATGAATCCGTGATACTGCTGCTAGTTATTCCTTGAATCCATTTTTGTATTTACTTGCTCATCATACAGATTTACCAGTTCTTCCAACTTAGGTGGTAATGGCTGCATTCAGTAGCCACCTGCTGTCCCATTTCTTTACACTGTGATCTGCTGCCACACACCTAGAGAAATGGCTACTGACTACATGCAAGCAGTCATACGTGTACAGTACAGTAGGGCTTGGGGCAGATCTAAAAAAGAGCTATTCATTCTCCTATTCTTCCTTTTAATTTGCAAACTAGTTGTCACATCCTCTTTTCACTTTCTTCTGTTTTCTCTTAATAGTCTAGATATGTTAACAATGCATTAGACGTTCCCTGCCTTCTTGCATTTTCATTAACAGAGAACTATTCTGTAGGAAAACCTACATCCCCTGGTAAAGGTAGGAGATTGCCTGAACTGAAAGACGTTTTCCCTGAAGATACAATACTTCAGCTGTGCAAGTGTTGGCAGGAATACTTATTACACACTTTGAATTACTAAACATTTAATATTGTAATTCTTTGACAAGAAAGCATTAAGTGGGTATCAGAAATTTGCATAAAAACCAGCATGAAGATAGATTTACTTCAGTAAGATTTCAACTATTTAAAATGAGTCAGTAACCAGTATAGAAACATATTTTTACTTGGTTTTTTACTCTTCATAAAATTACTATTTCATTGTCCTTTAAGCTAATGCAATCCAAATGAAATGTAGAAAGCACGACCCTGAAGTTATTTTTATTTGGAGCTCAAGTTGCCAATTGAGAACAGCAGGAACCACCAAAAAACACTGTAGCAAACTTCAATAAATTGTGGTAGGCTTCCACTGTCACATGCAGTAACGCTGTGGGCTTTCTCAAAGGCCCATGTGGGGTGTGAAGATCCAATTCAATAACAAATACAAAAGTACAAGCATGAACAGAATGTAATGAGGACAACTATTATCTTCAGACAAGAAGATAAGATAAACTCATCCAATAAATGTGGTATCGTTTTTCTTTTTTTTTTTTTTCCCCCATCAAGGACTTTCTGGTTTTAATTCACATGAGTTGTAATATTCAATAAACAGTATGGAAAAAACCTGCTGATGGTTCCTTGTGGTGGTGGTACCTTGCTATGAATCCATTAACTACCATCTGAAGGCAATAAATGCAAAAGCGTGAAGTTGACCAAAATCCAGCAGGAGCCCTCACCAAGCTTTTATTGTGAATGGAGAGATACCAGGGAGAAAAAACACTCTAAGAGAAAGTAAGGACACTGGTTACCAGTGACACTTAACACGAAGGGCAAGCAATGACCATTAATGGCATGGAAGCAGAGAGCAGAAAAGGCCCAGATGCTGAAGGGCATTCACGCTCCTCAGTTACCCTGAAATCAAGAGGAGTTCGAAAGTCTGAATCCTTCAATTCTTAAGACAAATGAAGTATGAGGAAAAAAGGCCACATTAGGCTAGACTATATAAATATGTGTTGAATTTTTGTTTAATAAATTTTGTCTTGTTTATGAATGCTTTTGTTTTTCTACTTGAACACTCCTTACAGCCTTCTCCTCAACAAATCTGAGATGCAAGGGACTAGGAGCTATAATGGGTGCACTCAGTAGTAGCCTGCACCCACAAAATTCAGGTACAGCATGGTGTAACAGCAAAAGCTCTGTTAAATACGAACTCCTAAATTAGCATTTAATTCAACCACATTTTCAAATAGTTTTATCTTTCCACAAATCAGACTAATCAGCTGATTCTAAAATATCTCCTGTTTATCTTGATTATTCCCCATATTTAACTTCTAGATTTTTGTTCTGAAAACATTTTCCTTATCATTTATCTTGGCTGCAGCTACATTAAGCAGCTTGTTGGTTTTCCTTCTGTTTGGATTTCGTATTGACATTGTTACCTTCCATCTGGGGATACGTTCAGCTTCATTAAACTTGTGCAGATCTGAAATCTTTCAGTAGCTTGTGTACTATGCTGATTTTTCACTCTTGGATCCACACTTAATGCTATTTGGAGCATAAGACCTTGAGAAGGTAATGCTTTGTGTTTATTCTTATCTTCTCTTTCCACCTAATATCAAAAGCAGTCAGCTGGGGATAGAAGGTTTTCAGATTTCATTTTCATCCATCTACAGCTCCCTCATTTGTAAATGAGATTAATGTCTTTTTAATTAATCAACACTCTTTCAAGCATCAGAGCAATACAAATCACTTAGGTATGACCTCTTGAAAGCACTGTATTGAGCTGTATCTGCCCCAGGGCTCACTGCACACTAATCACAGGAGTCACAAGGACCACCACTTACATGCAGTTTGCCTGCAGAAAACAGCATTTTGCAGTGTAAAGAACGGCCAGTGGGTGAATCCCACTGAAACAGTTCATGTGATACGAGTGTCACAGCAACTGGCAACGCCTGCCCTGGTAGACATTTGTACTTCAGAGGCTGAACTGCATCCATCCCCAATTTCACCTCAACTTGTCAGCTGTGGTCGGTGCAAGAATGGAGGCCAAGAAAGGAACAGTACGAATGCCGCATTTAGTAACACTAATGCTTGCTTCTAGACACTAACAATGTTGAGGTCTGGGAAAGAGGAGTACAGATTCCGACAACTTGTACATACCCTTATGTATAAAATCTTTCTTATAAATATTATAAAAGTCTTAAACAATACGCCTATTCATCTATAACATCTGGCAGACAGTATCTGAAAGAGAATTCATTCCAGTAAAAGTACTTTACTTCATAGAGCTCTGCCTTAAAATAACATTTCTCTACTCAAAAACCCTGCCTGAATGAGCAGAGTTTTACTTCTAAGTTTTATGTTTTCTGGCAATTAAATTTCTGTCTCTGCCCACGGGAAAGATGTAGTATCACCACACTGTGGCACCATTAAGTGCTTTGGGTTTTTTGACATCTGTTAATTCACCCTCCACTACCCTCAGTCAACTCCTGGCCAACTGTAGCCAAAGGTTAATTAAAGGGATTAGTAACATTCTGGTTCATGTGAAATCATTTACCATGAATGGCCACGAAGAACAGTGACACCTGACAAAACATCTTAGGACCCAGAACTCTTAAAGGTAACCAGGCCAGATTTTTCAAAAACATATTGACTACAGTGATGATTAGTTATATCAGGATTTTTTAAATCCTCTGGACTCGTCTCTTTTGTTGGAAGCTAACTGCCATGAAAGATTCTTGCCCCTTCCCCCACACTCTTCAGTAGTGCTTATTCAAATGGAATAATAAATAATAGAAATTAATGTTTCAACTTACGTTTCTCCTTTGCATTGGTTTTCTCATAACTTAGAGATTTGACTTTTTGTTGATGAATCGGACAACAATAGATCTTGTCACAAGGCAAAAGGTCACAGAAATTCACTTCAGGGATCCGGCTGATGGGTTGCGTGCTCTGAGGAATTGTGCTTTCCCCCTGCAATGCTAAAGGGAAAAAAAAAGATATAATTCTCACTAGTGTTGTGCGTCTATTGGGATTTTATAATAGCACAGAAATTGAAAGCCTGTTACGTGTATGCAGGCCAGCACAGATACAGTACCTGCTGTAGTGGTAGAGGGAGAGAGTACAACAGAACTTGAGGTACTGCTGATGAAGCAAAAGAAAAACAATTCATTAAGAAATGGACATCAGAGCTGTGGACCAAAACAGATTGGTCCACAATCTATTACTAACTTCCATTCATTAACATTAATTCAACTACTTGCCTGTAAATCGGATATTTTTCAAAACGTCTGTCATGAACACTAAGTAAATATAGGGTTGATATTGTCAAAGCACTGTAGAAAGAGAATTATTATGTAGATTTACAAACATATTTTATGTAACATAATATGAATAATATCTTGACAGCACCTTGTCCAAATGTAGTAAAGTAAGAGTTAACTATCTGATCACTTCCCCTTTCGTGGAAAAACTTTAGACCGAATTTAATGGAGTTTAGCCCAGATACTTGTATACAGCTAAATTCAACACAAAATATGGTCAGTTTTCCATTGTCAATAGAATCACAACACCAGTTCAAATACTCAGTTCACAGAGAGATTGTAAGGCACAGGGGTTTGGACTGGAAACAGAAAAGGGCAATCTGAAAAATCCAGAGTATACTTTCCACAAGTCCAATGTCACAAGTTAAACTTTCAGAGTGAAGACTGCCCACCACATTGGGAACAAGTTCAGCTCCATTTCACACAACAGAAGCACTCTGTTTATCAGAAATTGTACTTAAGCACAGAAGGACTGCATAAAACATGCAAAGTCTCATGAGTCCAGCTTTGGACCTGCAGAACAAGCCACCAAGGTGCATTCAAGGTTGTGACATGGACAGAGAATAGTTGCGTGTGCACCACATGGGTATCTCACATTTCCAAAACAATTTCAACTTTACAATATTACCAGGCATATTCACTGCTAATTTTAATACACTATGTTCTGTGAGTAGCAATGGTAAGAAGGAAAAAAATTGCAATCTTCTTTCTGACGAGATAAACAGAAAGGGGAAGGGAGAAACAAGTCAACTTGTTGATAATTAATTGTTACCATAGTGCCATAATAGCAATCAAAGCTATTATAGTCACCCGGAAAATCTTCGTGGAGAAAGACTCTTTCCTCTTTGACAAACAAACCTAGAAAAAAAAAATGTTTGGTTAATTTAAGTGGCACATAACTAAGCTACTACTAGTAGATTAAGAAACACTACACTTGTCTGACTCGAAGTTAACCTTGTTTCTTTGAGAGGAACCATACAAGTTATCCTTATATAGGGGTCAACATCTAAAGAGAAAAACTTAAGTAATGAAAGGCTCCCTAAAATTGTGAGTGCAGTGTACACTGTTGATAGTCTGAGGACACAAACATTACACAGGAAGAAAGGGTGGGTAAAAGTAACAGCTCCTTCCCTTTTCTTCCTGCCATTTTTCATACTCCTGAAGTATGTCAAAATTAAATTCCCAATTCAGTAAGCAGTGGCCAGAACCAAAACATGAACAGTTTTCAGTATATGCTCAGACCATGTTAAACCAGAGCTGGTGTAAATAGAGAAGAAAGGCACCTTTCCAAACAAGGATGATCTTAGACGATGGAGCATTTGGCTGTCAATATGGAATAAAGAACATCTGACCTATTATTTTCTCTTGTTTTCTGGCACTGGCAAAAGCAAGGTAGGCAAATGAGTGTTGGCTCATCTTAAAGAACAGGACTTAGCAGCCTAGGAAGACTGTCATGAAAAAGATAATCATATATTCCCTAATTCATTCAATCCCTGTGAAAAGGGGTCTCCTCTTTCTATACCAGGATATGGGCAAGAGGAATTCATTCAGCAATAGCAACGACATCCTATCCAGGTCTTAACCACCTGAAAGACAGCACTGTCCAGTACAAAACAGGAGATGCTAACTGCAAACCACAGTGAAAGGCTCTTCCGAGGAAGAAAGCTGAGAAAGAATTATCACTGTGCAGACTTCCAAACCAAAACGAGCATTTCTCCGTAGGGCTGCACTGCACCATGTGAGCACTCCTACAGGTTCAACAATTTTCTCCTGTTGAGGTCCCTTCCTTCACACCACAACACAGCATGGATCTGCTCTCATACAAACAACGTACAGGCAAGAAGTGGAAGTGTCTTATATTTTTTCTATCTCAGTACAGTTAGTTTTTAAGATTCTAGCTTGACACTAAATAATTCTGGCTAAGGAATTTGATTTTGTATTTAGAAACATGAAAGCTTTCACCAATATTTCAACACTTACAAAAAACTCTCACAGGCATATTCATATATTTAATTTCACTCACCTTGCTGGATGTTGGCGGGACTGATTTATTTGATGGCAAAAGACTAGTAGCTCGACTATACCCGCTGTAAGAGACAAAACCTCTTTAATATTCAAATGCTTCAGCAACTAATGAATGAAAAAGGGACATTTTCAATAGGGTGTTAATGTCACTTGCTTTTGCAATTTTAACATTTAAAGAGAGAAAGGCAAAAGTGTCGTCAGATTCATTTTCAAGAACAAAGGCCTCCAGTTAACTCATTCAGGTGAATGCTATTAAACGTTACATTTGATTTCAAAGAAAACTTGGGGAAATGGTTTAGAAATAGGAAATGCTCATCACTTCCACTGAAGCACTAATGAAGATTCTTTCTTGCAGAAGCAGCTCTGCAGATTTCTCTTAGCAGCAATTTCCACGCGCCAGGGCTATAACTGGACATAATCTACCCTTGCTTTATCCAGCTGAAGCAATTACAAAAATGACTGCAATTTAACAGCCATTTCAAATATTAACTTTGTCAGTGAGTTAAAAAATATGAGAAATCTGCAATTTTTGCACAACTTAAATGCTGGAAATGAGCTGAACTCCACTGTCAAGAAAAATCAGTTTTCACTTCTACCAATTTCTGTGACAACTATCAGAGAACATTCTAGACAAAGGTACCTGACTTTGCTCTCTTCACTGACTGTTGACTTTAAACTGCTCATCCGCTTCAGCCTGGCCAGTTTCCTATTCCACTGTTCCAATTCTTCTATTCTGACTTCAAGATTGTTGGTTAGTTTACAAAGCTGCTTTACAGCACCAACGTTCTCCATGAAGATCTGATCCTGAGAAGCAAAACAATGATGAAAGTAGATACAGTATATTCATTAATCAGATGTAAGAAGCAGTAATGAGTATAGAATTCACCTACATAAGGACACATTGGATGTTTAAAATGCAAACACAAGTTACGTCACTGTAAATGGGACACACAACTCTGAAACCCTTTTGCTAGATTGTAAAAATTGCTTATGCTCAATTTGCAATAAATTGGAAATGAGGACTTGGAGAAAAATTGGAAGAAGCCAAAGGGCTTTGTAGACCAAGAATTTAAACTATATTTTACCCTCATACTGTATTGAATTTTAAACCTTAACACTGTCACAACAGGCTTCTACTATTTGATTTGTAGTGCTGCAGTTGAACATAGATTTCACGATCCCTTAGCAAAACGTACATCCAACCATCTACCTACAGAACTGACCAACGCGGCTCCGATAAGCCAGAGTTGCTATCCATGTTGTACATGTAACATGAACCACAAAGGAATCGGTGAGAAAGGGAAACACCTAAACCAGAGGTCAAGCTGCCATGGCATGATATTTTGTTCTCCCCTTCAACCTCTCCAGCCTCTTACAGGAGCCCTGTAAGTTCTAACACCGTGATCAGCTCTGCAACTAACACAGTTCAGACATCCTCCATTTACTCCATCTGAATCCTTTAAGCAGGGAAAGCCTTCTATTCCACCCCCTTATTATCATCTAGGCATCAATCTGCTACTGGCGACGCCCTCAGTACAACCATCCAGGTAGTATTTTATCCATTTCTGAGCCAAAAATGGTTGCTGATCCACTGCAGGAGCACGGTAGCAGCATACTTGCTTTGCTGTGTTTGAAAGCCGCAGTTGTTACTGCAGTTAATGTTGCTGTGTTCCATTCCAGTCAAGTCATGCAGAAGTAACGCAAAAGCAGAGTTTTGCCTTTCACGTTGTTAATGTTAAGCGCACTTTTCTTTTAAAGGTGACTGCATTCCACAAAAACAGACAGTATTTTGTATAAACAGAACCAGTGCACAGGTATTGGTGGTAAGTTGCAAACTTCTCTACTGCCAGAAGACCAACAACCTGTTTAACTAAACAGTGACGTCTAAATAACCTCCTGTGCCTAGAACTGTGAAATCATTTATACAGTCACTCGTCCCCATATCAATAATATGTAGCTGCTGCCCTTTCCATTCTCTTCAAATCACGCATGAATCTTTCCGAGGTGACTTCAACTAGCTGAGAAAATGGTTCATCTGGCAAAATGAACGAATACTTTCTTTTGGAAAAAAGGACTGATTAGAGTTTTACTGCCTCACTGATGATAAAATACACAGCACAGTACAACTGAGAAGACAAGAAAGATTCTTGTCCCAAAATAGCAAATTTCCACGTAGTTGAGACATTTCTCGGAAAGTAGCAAAGCCTAGTTCACATGTATAATACAATCAATTTTACAGAGTTCGACAGCTCCAAACAGGTAACTGACACAGAGACACAACCAAACCAGCTAATATCCTGGCTTATCTGGAATTATACTTGGAATGTGAGATAACAGAAGTTCAAGGCCTCATCACCTGCCTAACTGAAAGCAAAGATATGAAACACTGTCCATTCAGTACTCAAGGTGCTGAGCTGTTCTGGAATTGGAGCTCCAGATAATTAGAGCACACGTTCTACCTGGGACATCAGATGTCCCAAAGATCTGAACTCACTATACATCTTAAACTGTTAGACATAGATGTCTTCTGCCCCTGTCTCCCCAACGGTCACAGAATATCAATCCTGAACTGCCGCAGGTGTTTGGAGAAAGAGGAGAAAGCACAGCTAACACTGCAGTAATTTACCTAACCGTATTAAAACAACGTCAACGTGTTTGTGAAGTGATCTCAGACCTAGCCAAGTATTTAAGAAAAAGCTAAGCCATAAATAAGCCACTGCTGTAACAAGGCATTCCTGCTTGGGCCACATCCACATCACCCTGCAGGATGCAGCAGGCTTTCTCCATTTGCTAGGTCACATCCCTGCGGCACATCCTGGCAAGCGCAGTTCAGAGACTAAAGCCTCAGAGGAGAAAGGGAACACGATGAGCTCAAACACCAGTGCTATGAGGCATTGTTACAGACAGCATTTTGTGTGGTATTTCGGCAAAAAGAGAGGTATTTCCATTAGATACATTCTGTAGCATTTTTTCCCACTAAATCAAGCACTCAATTGTCCAACCTAAAAGTTTTGTGAGAAAAAAACTGACTACCCCAAGGCAGTTTTGTCAGGGCTCAAAAATGCAAATGCAGCTGCCACACAGTGTAGTAACAGGAAGGGCTAAAGGGCAAATGAACCTAGTGGCACCATCTAACACCACTGCTCTTCTATGAGTGTCTAGGAATCAGCTACAGGCTAGAACCATGACCAAATAGAGCAAATTTTTCTACAAGTCTCCTTTTCAACAGTATCTCTAGAAAGTGCTCTTCAAAGTGTCTAACTCATGGTTCGTTTATATGGAATATAGCCAAGGAGATTTAACCTATGAATTTAATTCCTTTGTAGCCTATCAAAAGACAAGTGAAATCCAGTATTTTTAATAGCTATTTTCTCCAACTTTGGTGGTGTAAACTTGTGTTCTCTATAGAATAACGAAAGAATGTGTGATTATAATGAACACAAGATTGTGTTCATGACATCATGCAGACAAGGTCACCAATCTGTAAAACCTCCCTCTTCCCATTATCGGCAGTCAGGGGGATTCACTTGGGGTTCACTTGACCTGCAGTGAACCAGCACACAACAGAGGGGCCGCTCTGAGCAGTGCTGTGGACAAGCGCTGTCTGCAGTCATGTGTGACCGGACTCTGTGACTGACAGTCCCTTGCAGTCCTATTTCTACAGCAAAAGCATGGAAAGAGGGCACAGAACAACAGGCTGAGGCATTGTTTACAACTTAAGAGCATGGTAATTCCTTTGTGTGCCATCAACATATTACAGTATATGACTTTGAAGCTGTAATAAGGATCTCAGATGGCCAAAAAAGCCCTTCCCACAGAGCACAGAGAGTTAGCCTTTGTATTTGGTATGAAGTGATTAAACCAGGATTAAAGCAGGGAAGTTTTTATTTAACAAATAGAATGCCATCATTCGCACTTTTGGAACACTTAATTAACTTAAACACTTAAACACAAAAGTATGTTTTGTAGTCCCACTTGTTGGACAAATGCTATGAAATTGCCATCCACCTTTATTCAGTAAAGTTTTTTCCTTTTCTCTTTTATTGTATGTTTATTTATTCTTATACCGAGATTTTAATGTAAACACTTGTTGTCATTAAAGGATTCAGCCATTTACTAACACCTGGTGGTTCAGTTTTTCTCAATAATTTGCCAAACACTATTTTTGTAAATACAAGGGGAGGCCTACAGCTTTGTATAAAGCATAGCGTGTGTTTATAGCTCCATAGATGAAAGGGACAGTCTGAATACACACCTCCACTTTCTCTCGCAAGACCATACCTTGTCAACCATGAGGAAGTTTTCTATTTTTTCTCCATCATTACAAGAAACATCTCCAACTTCTTTAACAGCTTGAGGTAAAAGCTCCTTCACTTCCTGGGCAATTATTCCTGTTCACAAGACGATATAAACTGAAGTCAAGAAACACAGTGGCATACTGTGAACCGTGGTTGTGTGCTTTGAGTTGACCATCCTAAAGTCTACCAGTAGGGCCAAACGTGATCTAGAACTTCTCTGTGGTAGGAAAATACAAGATTGCACTTTTTTTTTTTTTCCCATTCCACAGAAAACAAACAGAATCCTTTAGAATTCCCATTTCTCTGCAATAAGAACAAAATTGCTTCTGATCACGTACTTCATTTTCATTAAACCTCTGTAAGTATAACCTTCTATCTTCAAAAATGGAAACAAAAGTTCGAATATTACCAGAAATACTTAAGTTTGGCATTATTATACCACAAGAGAAACACCAAAAAGTGTAATTGTAGTATTCTAAGAAATTAGGATGAAATAGCAGGGTGCTAGAAGGCACTATGGTACAATGAATAACAGTGGAAGTTAGTGACAATGGGAACAGAGATGACTGAATACCTGTTTCATGGGTATTTTTTATTCCCATAACAGATGCAAATTCCGGCTTGTAGTCATATTCCACCAGCCTCATTTGTGTTATTCTTCTCAACTGCTCATTCGTATCGACCTAGTTGGACAAATACCAAGATTCATACGTTGAAACATTAAGAGTGGTCATGGCATCTAGGACATCGTGTAGATAGCAACAAGCCTGACATGGCCTCTTGGCCAACCTTTGCATCAAAAAATATGGACAATCTTCCCATTCCCCATTAGCAGGGTGTTATTTGTATTTGTATTGCCAACTACCCTTCAGTCTGACAACTCCCATTTACACAGATATCCCCAGCTTCTATGGTCAGCCTCTTCCAAAGTCCATAGGCGGTGGCTCTACAGAGCACAGCGGTACACCCGATTTCTTTAGTCCAACATTTCAGCACACCCAGGATAAAGAAGCTGCTTCACATGTCAGAACAATGATCCACACATGTGCTGTGGTGCAAACAAAAATGCCCTAAATACTCCACAGTCCTCACCTCCCGGATATTCTGTTTTGCTCGGCTGTCAGATGGGTGCATGACTCTGCCCATAACTTTTGCATTTCCGCAGACAACCAGTGCTTCGTCTGGTGCATCTGTGTTAATTCCTACTCGACCATGATAGACTATCGTCTCTGGAACATGTCCTCGCTGCCACAGCACATCACTGTCATTCTCAAACTGCCCTGGGTTAGATGCCTGGAAGAAAAAAATTATGTTTAAAGATATAGTATAGCATAGACATACTATTGCCTATTCCATCAGGAATCCAGGGAAAATGAAATGCCAAATCTTTAATATTTAAATTGTATTCAAGAGCTTTTCTAATACACCAACAGAAAAAAAAAAAGAGTGGAGTTACTTCTAAGTAAGTGTTTCTACTCATACAGCCTTGGCCTCATTGCTTTTTCCCCTGAATTCTACTTTATTATCACCTTAAGCTAAATTATCAATGTCCAAGGCTTTCCAAATTTTACCTCTGACATGATGCCACATAACCATTTATTTACCAGCAAATTTTAGCTGAGACTGGAAACCAGAAAAGAGCAAACAAGGCAGAGACTAAACACACGTGGTTCATAAAATCCTCTGTAACGTTTAAAATCAACTCATATTACAAATTTCATGTCAAGGAAACAGGGTCTTTCAAACACCAAAAAAAACAATGGAGTGTGTATAATTAGAAAAGGCATTTGATTTCAGTAATTAAATCTTGTTAACTTTTTTTTTTTTTTAAACTTTAAATTCAGGCTTTAAACTTTGAATCCGAACAAAAGTATGATCATGGTAAAAAGTTTGTACTCCTTGAAAGAAGCCAGGCTTTCACAGCGCTTTGCCATCTACAAGGCATGGTGCTGTGCACTTATTACTGTTTGCCACAATTAGAGCATGATCTGATATGCCTGATAACCACAACCCAGCCGGTAGCTTTGTTAGGTTATGTTTGAGTGTATAAAGGGCCAGAACATGAGTTGCTCTCTCTCGCACTGCACCTGCACAGCTTTGCCACTTTAAGGTAGCCAGCGGCTGGCTGACTCCGCCCTGCCACTGAAGCTCTGTCAGACATCTGGAAAATTACTTCTTTTTTTTTCTTTCCATCCAGCTTTCCTGTTGATGTTTTCACCACTTCAAATCACAGCCTCTTGACCCTTCTGTTTTTCTCTCTGTCTGGAATAGTGGCCAGGTTGGCAAAATCTCATTCCCTGGATTCCTGTTCAATAACTGTCTCACACACATTGAAGGAGCTACCTTCACTAAAATTTCAAAAGAATCTATCATTAAAAATGGTAGAAAAATGTAAATATCTCAATCTTACATTCAAATATATTTCTCACAAGGTAACAATAATCGCAAGGATGAGTCAAACATGAAAATTCAACAGCATTCCCAAATCAGTAGAGATGGTATTTGCAACACTGCTAGATGCACAAGAGAAACTCACACAAAAGCAGTATTGTGGAAATTAATGGACAAAAAAAGGAAAAGAACTAAATATACAGGAATGATACAAACACGATGCTTCGGTGTCCTGAAATAAAACAACCCACAGCAACAGCCAGGATGATAAAACTTCCCAGAAGAGCAGAAAAACACTGAACTCCAAACATTGCTTTCAAAGCCCTTCCACAGCTCCACCCTGAAAGGAGGTCTTAGCCGTATTGCCCTATGAAAACCGAACTGTAACTGCAAGAAGAGTGTTTATGGCACAAGAGTACACAAAGTTATGGCCCAGCCAAAAAAAGAGCCAGGATTCAAACCATCTGAAAGCCCGCATCTGTCTCTGGCAGCCCCTGTGCACCACCACACATACTGGGGATTTGCACTTTTGCTCTCTCCAAACCCTAGCGCTAAACCAGGCTGCCATCATAAGCCCAGGCAGATGATGTGCCACCAGGAAGGACCCAAGCAATGGCCTACAAAAATTATGCCAGGACTAAAAGCTCTTGACAGCTCTCACCTTTCTTTGGAAGCCCCTTCCCAGCCGTATGTATTACACTAGAGCTCTTGGTCTTATTCAACTCTAAAACAAAATGCTAAGCCTATTCCTCGCCGTAAGCCAAGGACTAGAAAGACTCCATGCAAACAAGAAGCTCCTTGACTGGCCCACAAGAAAAAGTTTGCTGGATTGCAATATTCCTGAGGCCCTCGCCATCCTTTGCAGCCCCACCACGTGAAACTTAGGCATTTCCTATCTTTCTAAAGCCCTAAACATAATCTTTGTCCTAGAAATCATCATAGCCCTAGACTGTGTCCAACACAAACATTAACCACCAGCTCTTGGTCACACAAAAAAGGGGCCAGGACTGAAAGCTTTTGGCAGCCCCCTCGCAATCCCACTCATGCTGGGACTCTATGCTTTCTCTCTCTCCTAATCCTAACCCTCCTGTTACACCAGAGCTCCGGGGTTTTTCTCTCTTCCAGCTCTAACTCTAACTGTAGGCTAAAGCTGAGTACTAAAAGAAAAACTTTTTGTGGATTGGACTGAAAAGTAATGGTCGTGAGGAAGACAGACCAATTCTTCATTTTTCTATTTTAAAATCTGTATCACAACCACCAAATCAAGAGCTGGGACACTCTGAAAACACACTGGAAAGAGGCAGCTATGAGTCTTAATCTTCCTAGAGCTGTTTGACCTTCTTTCCTAGGAGTTTTTTTCATTCTCATCCTCTTTTGAAAATGAAGCATCTAGCCAATGAAAGCATTTACCAAATTCCTGGCAAGTGCAGGAAATTGTCTCACCTCAAAGAAAAACCAATCTGGAAAAATCAATGTATTTTGTATTGGAATTCACAACAAGCTTTCTTTTTGAATTCTTCTATAGCTCTACTTTTAACATTTTAAAATCATTAACATTTAACATTTTAAATCCCAGTAATTAAAAGAGAACAACATACTTATACAATACGCAACTGTAATTTTTTTTCCTTAGTCTTTTTGAATCAATGGTAATTTTTATGTGCAAGAATCATCCCCCCATAGTCTCCTGTGTGTATCAAAACACTTTTGTAAATACTTTTCACATAAAAGCCATATAAATTTCTACCTACCCTCACAATGATCTTCTCAGAGACATTTGCAGACAGTAGATAGAATTGGTCCTGAGAGACGGCATACAGTCCAACTACCAGCATGAAGTATCTAATTTAAAATTGATTTAATCAGGATAGTAATTGAAGTAATGTCTTCTCACAGAAAAAAATAAAATGTTTCAAATGCAACTGTTATTACTGATACATAAAAAGATAGCCAGAACATTTTTTAAAATATATTTAAATTACAATGTCAAAGAAAAAATATTTCCTTCACTCTCAAGTAATACGCACTTTCAAGCCCCACAATCACTGAAAATGAACAAAGATTACAGTAATTTTGACAAGTTTAAGTAAGGAAGATGCAAAGATGAAGACCCTTCCTTCCCCAGAAGAAAATTATCATTATTTGGTTTTTTTGGCTGCCTGATTTTGTCAGCCAACATTCTGGCTATGATTACCTGAAACAATCGCTAACCATGAGGATGAGATAATTTCTTTTATTGTCACATCAATCTGTGGCTCTAGAAGAGCAGCCTTTAAGCAGATACCAAGTATCACAGAATTTGAAATTTAAAAAATCACAGTATTTGGCAACACCGAGATTTTTCACAAACACCAGCTCCGTTCTAAAGTAGACCTTCATTTTTTCACTTCACACACGCAGGCCAACTATCTACAGTAATACCTCTGGTCAGGATTAGGTTTTCCCCTTTTTCTCATATTATTTGCTGTTGTTTCACTGAAATGCAACCTTCCCAGTGTTACTTTAGTTATCTGGTCCCCTGGCAGATCAACTCTAAAATAGAAAAGGAAACAAGATCAGGAAAACAAGCATTTGAAGTTCTCCCTGGCTTAAGCCAGATTTCCTCAAACTCATTAAAACAGTTTTGAGAGAAACTGACAAATGAAAAAACGGAGGAACCCCAGTAAAAACAGAGTAACCCTGGTTTCTACAAATGCATTAAACCCACAGTGACTATGTCAAGGAGCTAAGCAAACAGGATAAAGCACCACCAGTGGGAAACCATTCTTAGTAATAAAAGTCTTGTGTTTCTTGGTCTGTTTGTACACGGTCTTGAATGTAATAAAACCAAATGTGTTCCATATGATGCATATTTGTTGCTTACCAAGAGTAATATTGCTTATTATTGGATCTGAATTTCCACATTAGAATAAGTAAATTTTACTGCTTGTCCCCTTTTTCACCTGCACCTGATTTTTATGTCTGGAAGTATAAAATATAGACCTATGTCTCAAATACATAGTGGTGCTGCTCCTGTAAGTGATAAATAATATGAATAAAGAGTTTGCATGGAGAAAACAAGAATCCACTGATCACACTCTCATCTGGTATAAATGAAAACTACACCGTCATCACCCATGAAACAATTTACACCAGAATCTATTCTTCAGTATGCAAAATGAAGAAAAATACCATGATAGAGGTGATTAAGTGAAAATCGAGCTCTTGTCCCAAGCTCAAAATTCATTTTTGCAGATTATGTATTGCAGCCATTATCCCAGCACTGTCCTGTCAAACTTGACGCTGTCTTATCTGTTTCTGGTTTAAGGCTTATTTAATTATTTATAGAGAACAGAACAGCTCCAACAAAACACATTTATGCCAGAAGAAAAAACATTGATTCTGCCAGTGAGTTAAGATGTAGAAGAACGGCAGAGAGTTCCAGGGAGAAGCTGCACCTGTGTTTCCCCCCTAAAAGCACCGCAAATAGATCTCATGCCCATGTAGAACAGGAACATTCCTGACATTTTTTAAGATGGGAAATGCATCTGCCATACAGCTCTGAACACCATACAACAGTGATGCTAGCTGAATATAAATATTTTGGATAGGCACACTTAACACATTTGTAAAGCTGCTGAAAATTTTCCTTAACGAAAGGAGACCAGGTATGTATTCCCATTGTGATTCTATGTGCACACCCAGAATGGAATTTGGATAAAGATCAGGAGACTGGCTTAGAGCGACTATAAATTCCCAAGAAAAGCCTACTTCACATTTCTGGCCAATCAAGTATTGAAATAAAATTAAATAAATGTCTCATAATTCTTACTTAACAGGATGGAAAGTTTTTTTGCTTCGATCTGACTGAGACTGTTCAATAGCAATGGTTTGATTCGGAGCTTCCACCTATAAAGAAAAAAAAGAATTTTCAAAAATAACAAGAATATTACATTTTCAAACACATAAAATTTGCCATGGACATTCATAGGCAAATTCTGCCTGAAACAGTGAAATCTCTCTCATTTCTCATGGAACTGTATGGAAAGTAACATGGGAATTGACTCCTGATCAATTGACAGCTGACAGTGCTGTGTTCCAGCTAGTCTGAAGACCCAAATTATTCTGTGGATGTAATTTGAAAGGGGGAAAAAAGGAAAAGTCATGAATTAATTTTCAAAAGAAAAATTGCTTTCTGAATCTAGACTGTTATTGGCTCATTCTAACCCAAAGCACAAACGTAGCTATTTAACATGAGAACTGAACCTATGCAAGGCAGTTCCATAAGTTATTTTAATGTAAATTTCTGAACCTTTCTGGAATGGTACCAAGCAGCACTTTGCTTCAGATGGGAACAGGTGACAGTAATATTCACTAATTTCTTCTTCATTAAAATGCATTAAGCAAAACTGGTAGTAACTGCCTTGTAAAGCAGCTGCCTGGATTTTTTAAATCACTGAATTTTGGTAGTTAAGTAAAAAAAAATGGTAAAACCTTTCAGAAAGATTGAAACTTCTTACTACTTCTGTTTATGCAAACTTGTGGCCACATATTGGCTGGGAATAATTTGGCTCTTAAAATGAAAATGGAAAAGAAATGGGGACATTTTTTGGCATTTCTACATGTGAACTTTTCAGGGAAAACACATTTGACTCTTTTTCTTTGATTTGTAAGTTGTTTTTTTCAACACATCTTATTGACCAACGTGTAGACTGGCCACCTACACATCAGATGACATCCCTGCACTGCCCATAGAGGGAAGAAAATTTCAGCCAGAGCGGGAAGTCAGTGAAACCATGGCAAACAGGCAAACACGACGTCTTTCAGCATATATCAGCACAAGCATCCATAAAACATCACTTTTTTACAAAGAACTTCCACACAGAAGTCACTAGTAACTTAAAAGAGTTCTTTTTTGTCAGTTCTTGGTCAAAACTGACTAAGAAAAGAGTTCATTTCTATTATTTACTTCATTATGTGGATAATCACACACTAACTTACTAGAAGTAATAATCACAAAGAGGAGAAATACTTGCCTTTATTCCAAAAGCTTTCAAGTAAAACTTTTCTATTGGTTTCCCCCCCAGCTGAGTTTTGACATATTTTGGATGTCCAGTGATTCCAATATGGACTGTGATTTGGAAATGATTCTTCTTCTGGCACACAAAGGCATCATCTGCTGTTGAAAAATTAAATCCTTTATCTGTGACAATGTGATATTCTACAGCGGGTCTACAAAAACAAGAAGAAAGAATAGCAACTTTAAGTACAGGCATATTTGAGTGACATCTTGAGTTCCTATTTTTTATGTGGTCTGAAAATCCATCTGATTTTTACTGAAGAAATGGGAGCCAAAACACATCTTTACAACCACCAGTTCTACCACTATTTTCCTCTTAGCCTCTTGGAGGTGTAAATATGAAAATGCATATGAAGTGTACTCTAATTCTCATCTGACACACAAAATGTTTGGAAATCAGAGGTGGAGAAGCTTATATAATCCTCACTTACAAATCTAGTATAAAGGAACTCTGTTCACCTAAAAGCACAACCAAACCTTTTAGTGTACTCAAGCATTCATTATATTCATTGCTACAAACAACAGAGCTGAACTAGGGCTGCAGACAGCACCGCGCTAATGAGCCAGCAAGACTCCCTGTTTTGTCCCCGAATTCCCACACCAAGTGCTTCTGCAGCAGCTGCTAGGATTCAAATAAGGCTTCACTCAGGCTAAAAGAAAAGCTATCGATACTGATCCTCTGACCAGATGACTATAAAACTCTCCTTTGAAACGTTGACCATCCTACCCTAAGGAAACTATTCGATTTATTCAAAAGGCTAATTTGTCAGCCAAAGAGAAACAGTATTCTGTCCTGATGATTCACAGCAAACAAGGAAAGGTATCAAAAGATCCTTCTAAAAAACAGCCAAGGAACTCACCGTCCCAATGTTTCCAGTCCTCTGATTTAAGTGATGGATAATTCTGAAATAATAGGACTACATGGCAAGGCTCTCTCATATGGGCATTGGCTTTTCTTGCTAATGAAAGTTTGATAATGATGATCTCGTCTACTGATGATGCTACTAAGAACCTCTCATTAACCTCTCAGTTACTGAAGAATGGCCTTTCAGAACTCATGCATTCGTTTGTACGTTAATAGTTGGAAAAATCAAAATGTCCAGACTTTACAAGAAACTTACAGAGTTTATTATCTGTTTATAAATTATGAATAAAAGGCTGCTTTTAAACAATCACTGACCGCGAATAAAGAGAAAATTACTTTGTAACTACTTCAAAACTAAGTCATATGTTAATTCATATTTAAAATTATAATGAAGTGTCTACCATCTCCTCAAACCATCATTATTAGAGAAGCAAAGTTTCTTTGGTGTCTTCATGCAACTAGTAATTCTTTTTATTTACATAGGAAATGTGTGTATTTCACAGTAAGGAAAGAAGTAAATTTTCACATTTAGGTGTGAAGCAAGTTCATTAGCTGATATTCTTAAAGTAATTTCCGAGTATTTGCTTACATGCAGGCAAGCAGATTGAGAAGCAAAAGCACAAATTTCCATTTCTCCAAGTTGAATTGTTTGGAACAATGAATCCTAAGGAGGAATTTCGTGTTTATCATTTTCTGAGTATGCCATTTAGAGTAATTAAGAGCAAATACGTATTTCAATCTGACAGCACAAAGAATGGACAGTCTTACCGAGCAGTATGGTAAAACTTGAAAGAACTTTTAGGGAGCAAGGGATATCCCTGTCACACAAGTGTCCTTCCTAGAAACACATTTCAAATTCCTCTTTCTATTTAGAATTTGAATCTTCAGACATCTTCGGAATAGAGTCCCACCAATCACAACAGTAATGGGGCAAAGGGTTAAGAAAGTGCCAAGGAGATACAATGCAGGGCAAAATTAATGGTAGAGTAACCACTTCTAATGAATCTACCTCAGCTAGTAGTATTTTGTTCTGAAAATTAAATAATCAAAAGGTTAAAATATTGGATGAATAAAATGGAAAATAATAATTAACCTGAGAAATGCCCTTAAAATGGGCACAGCAATTTTGAGGTACCAATCCATCTACACTAAGTGGTGATAAGCACATGACTCTTTTGAGGCTAGAAGAATACGGGATCACTACTCAGAAAATCTGTGCACTGTGTTGTAATTACAGTGCCTCTTGGAACAAAGACACTGCCACTGACCTCGCTTAGAAGTAACACTGACTTCCTCTGCAAGCAAGATCTCAATCCCCTTCCGCAGTAATGGCAACAGTACACGTCTTTGGCTGCTTTAATGCTCACCATCACATTGTTGACACAAGCCACCAAGAAATATGAGTCTGGGACTTCAATTTTAAGTGTATGGGAACCAACAAGTAATTGGGTAGTGGCGGGAGAGCAGCCTCCCACCAGCAGCTCACAGCTCTCATGTAGTGATTGACTGAAAGCACAACAGGAGTCGGAAGCCACTTCCATCTGGAGTGACAATTCACATGACAAACACAGCTAGAGGTTTCTCGGCCCAACCAGCTCCCAAGGAGTAGAAAGGTGTGGACATCGAGCTGTCTCCTCTCTTGTCATGTCAAATCCTTAGGAGAAGGGTGTGGGGGACACAGTAAGATGTGCATTGCCCCCATCACACTGTGCACAAACAAGGAATGTCAGTGTCCAGCAATGACACTGATACACTCCAAACTCCCATGAGTGCGTTTAGCAGGTTGGGCTAGAGGAAAATTAAAATTTACTATGCTATTTAAGTTCTGTGGAAACAGTGACAAATTGCTTGCACCAAACCTGAGGAATAAACCAGACACCGTAAAAGGGCTTTTGTTAAAAGGGATCATTCACTAAATACTAGAATGGAGAAAACTAGTGACGTAAAGTGAACCTGGAATGACCTTTGCCAGATCATGTGGCAAAAAAAATCATTTACAGTTCTGATTTATACAGGAAAATTCTCAATCTTTCACTAAACAGTTGCACATCATATATATATATGTCTATACTTGTTAAGACTTATATGAGCCCAGAAGTAATACGGGTATCTTCTATTTCAATTTTACTTTAATGTTTTAGGCCATTAGAGGGAAAGGTGCTACACGCTCAGTAACTACTTGCCCAATGTGCTTGACAAAAGAAACAAAAATTAACAGGTATTTTAAGTTAAACTCGTTTTTCTTTTGCCCCTAAATCCTTGAAGGGAAATCAGAAAACCTGGCATGAATTTCAAGCAGTGTTTAAAGTTCTGCTTATCTGATAAATCTGCAGATGCAAATTCCATCATGCCTGCTATACTTCCTCCTCCAGTCTTATTTTCAGTAAGAACAAGGGATGTCACAAATGTATAATTCCTGTAAAACTACAATACCAGCAAAAAAAAAAAAATACCAAGAAACCACATTTTCCAAGTGCAAACATCAGTACTTACAGTTTTTCATAATTAGAGTTAAATAAGCTGTTCCACTGAGAAGTTTGATATGGTTGCCATGTTAGAGCTTGACAGCATTTTTCCAAAGCTGCATTCTGTCCATCGCAGTCATATCCTTGCACTTCAGCTGCATAGTCCTTAACAGTTGCTGTAGAGAGATAGTGACAATTCAGTTACTACTTTTGTGAACAGCCAAAAATCCTGCGTAAACATTTTCATCAATATATTTACATATATACATATATATAAAGCACAAATATATTTCATATATATTTATATCTGATTGTCCTTTGCAGTTATTCCAAAAGATTGTGTTATATTCCCTTGCCCTAGAAAATAAATTTTTCAATTTTCCAGATTTGCAAAATATTATACAAGTAGCACTTCCTATTTTTATTTTCTTCAAAAGGATGGATAGTTCCCTTTGAGAGGGGAGGAAAGGAAAGCTAAGCATTTTACTGTAAATCTGCAACACTGCAAGGAGCAATTAAGCAAAATAATACATATGTTTCCCATTCTCTCTACTACAGGTTTAAATTGAACATAGTCCAACTCACTGAAACAGATACTTCATTCTAGAGCAAAAGGCACAGTTTTCCAATAGCAAGCATGTTCACCACTACATCCGGTGGACTGGTTAATGCTTTCTGAGATATTATACATTTTATGAAGACAGAGGAGAATACGATAAGAGCCACAGATAAATGGAGTACAGTAAGGACAGAAGAAAATATGTCATTGAGCATATAAGTTAAGACCCATCCACAGCCAGAGACAGCACAGCAAGACAGATACTACAGAACCATTTCAGGCCCAAGCTTCATTTGCAATTCCCCACTTCTGACATACAGCAGAGTGAAAACACAAGAAAAAACACACAGGAAAGAAATTCACACCTCATCCTAAATGATCCTCATGCTATTTTAATCAACGGCTGCGTTCTTTTTCCAATAGCACATGTGTCAGTGACTCCCAAGGAAAGCATATTTCAAAGCTTTATGTATTAAAAACAGCAATAGCAATTTTAGATACATAAGTGTCAGCTCATCCTCTCTTTCCAGCAGTGGTAGACTTAGGGGACTGGTCACAATCAAGCAACACTGATCAAAAAAACCAAAGGAAAAGTAACCTACTAAATGCAGTTGCTACTCATTAAAAGTGTTCCAAAAGACTGATTTAATGCTGCAAAATAACTTACTCCAAAGAAACAAGAAGCAACTCTCAGATTTTCCACTAACAGACGAGGGTGAAATTCTTCAGATAAACTGTTCATTACGAACTGCTCATTCACAGACAGCCTCACACTTCACAGAAGATGATCCATTTCTGTACATGCCTGATAAGCTTTTTGTATCAATTGGTATAAGCTTAGCGTTTTTATCTTGATAAAACAATGAACCAAATTAATTTGGGGAAGGGGTGGGGAAGAACACACAGCTTTTACCAAGTTTGCGCATGGATACACTTTGTAGAAAACATATGCAGTTGAGATGATAAAGCGAAACTGCAATCTGTGTGTGCATCCACCACGTTAATTCCCTGTTAAGCTGACCCAAGATGGTTTCTTTGCCCAGGCAATTTCGCGCCAAGCAAAGTCAGCAGAGTATGGTATCATCTCCGTACTGCAGGCTCATACGTGGAGAAGGGCAGAATATTTTGTCCAGAAAGCCCTCAGGAAACATGAACCTCTAACACTCCTTCTCTCTTCGCCAAATATAAACAAGTCCTGGTTTTCAAAAATGCTGAAAAGGTAAATTCCTCCAAATCTGGTAGTGGCGAAAGACTGTTAATACCACTACCTTTTCAGGGCCAGCAGGAGCCGTGCTCTTAAAATATTTACTTGTCTGTGGCATGAAACATTAAATTTCATCTTCACGCAGTTGCTTACCTTGTCTGGAGTCCTGAGACTGGACTGGAGAATCAGTACCATCTCCTATTAATTGCGAGAGCTTCCTTTTCTTGCCTGACACTGCAGAAATACTTTTTTAAAAACACACATTGCATTACTCATTTTTAAGTTTAAATCCAGGTATTATACAATCATAACAAGAGAACACCAAAGTATTTCATTCTAACTGCATTGTCATCCAAAATCTGATTCACCAGGGGGAGGAGATTGTTGTTGGCTTTTTAAAATTCAATTATGCAATTTTTCCTTCCAAAACATAAATTAGTTTATTTTTTTATTTCATATGAATAGAGAAGTTGATCTCTTTTTAAAAATTTACACACTGCACAAGCAGTAGGGTTTTACTGTTTTCTGACACTTGTACTAAAATCACAGCTTTATCTGTGAATAATTATACTGCACCGAGCGTGAACTTCCTTGCCTTCTTATAGAGAAAATACTAGTAGCAGTTAAACTAATGCATAAATGAAGAGATCTCAAAGGACAACTGCTGGGTAAGTTTTCCCCTTTCGCAGAAAGTGAGATTTCAAAAAATGCTCCTTTGTGCGACGTGAAAAATCCTTGTTCCAAAATTTTGGTATTATAAAATGTTAACTAGAATATCCTCACAGATGGTCGCTCCTTCTGGAGGGGGGAAAAAACAAGCTAAACTCCAGGTCTCCGTCAGGCCCAGGAGATACTCAAACTAAGGTTTATCCACAAGTAGAAGAAAAGCCTGTCCACCACCTTAATTGTTACTCTTTCTCTGTTTTTTTTTTTCCCCCCAAACTGCCACATTTGGTCAAGAAGTATTTTGTATCTTAAGTTCCAATAACCAAAGTATTCCCTCAAAAAATAATATGTAGTTTTCACTAACTAGCACCTTCTACTGGAAAACAAAGAACACGAATAGCTCCACTGAGAAACCCAGGCCCAGCTTCCTTCCCCCAGATCACATGCAGCATATAATTGAACTCTGTACAGGAGACGGAGCATCTGGAAGCCCAGGACTAACGTTGATGAATTCACATTTCTCTCCACATATCCAGGGAGGTACCCCTCTGGCATGCATCAGTCAGTTCATTCTTACTAGGTATCACGGTTGGGTGCTTGCACTAGCCAGTGTATTTTAAATAATTAAGCATCCACAACATGCTGGTGGGTGAATATGGCAGATGGTATATGAATACCATTTCACTTGTTTACACAAATAGGTCTTTTCTTTCTTTTTTTTTTCTCTCATGCCACTTGTCACAACACTTACAAGATCCCTATGGACAAATCCCTACAATAGGTATTGCAAAATGCCTGAATATTTTTATAATCCAGTTATGAAGCACCTGTTGATTCCTCCTTAGCCTTGTAACATTTTAAAGACTGAAATCCATTCCTACTTCCAATCTGAACTTCAATCAAGGTGTTTAAAGAACCCTCAACCACAAGTGTCTCAAAAATGTCTAAACACTGCCATCCTGTGGAAAACCCTACACCCATGGGGATTTTCACCAGTCTTAAACCATGCCTTCTACCAGCTCTACTTTTTTTTTTTTTTTTTTGGTATCTATCTCATCCTTTGCATAAAAGCTTTGTCATTTACCCAGGAATCTGAGATGCGGTTGGCTGAAAGTATGAATAATTAAAACCCAAACAGCTGGAGGATGTAGAATGACTCCAAGGAGTCACGGCATTTTCTTTCTTCAGACAGCAGCCTTGGGGGATGCTGCAGGGATGCCCACCAGTAGTGGGGTCAGAGTAAGGTTCTGGGAACCTGCAGAGAAGCTTGCTGGGTGCTACAGCAGATGGGCACGGGAGCGGAGGCTGCAGCCCACTGGGCCACGTAGTGTCACACCATGTGGCTGCAAGAAGCAAACAGACAAGAAAGTAAGGAGAAAGAAAAGGAGCTGGAGACCTTCCTATGAGCTTGGGAGCGGCAGAATTCATGTGACCTACTCTGGAGCTGTGGCGGAGAACACGGTTCCGATCCAGAGTCTGGTGGGGAGTCTGGCAGCTGGCTTTGCCTAGGGACGAAAAAGAGATTTTAATTTCTACTGGGAGGAGACATGGAGGACAACCACAAGGCAACGCTGAAAGCAGCTGGAAGGAGACTACCAGGCTACTGACAAGGGTCTTCACTGACAAGGGTGTTCAGGAAGCATTGCTCACCATGGTTGCTGCCTCTTCTCACAGGAGCAACATCACTTACACTTTATCAGACCACCTCTGATATGGCGCTCCACCTCTCCCCCATGCAGGGAGGCCCCATCCCTACTGGCTCTTGCCCAAACCCCCCTTCACGACCTGCTGACTTCAAATCTCCTTCCCTCCCATAAGCTGTTCTTCCTTTACCTCCAGGCACACCAGCGGCTCCGGATACACAGAACTCACGAGGGCTTTAAACCCATTCTCTCTAGACTACGGGTTAAAGATCTGTAGCATCTTCAACTGCCGGCAGATTTCTTAAGACCTTCGTTTGTCCAGAGCGCTCTCAGCCCCTATCAGATGCCAGCAGGTCCCATTTTAGCTCCTTGCTCACCACACGGGGAAGCGGGGGCTGCTTCACAGGGGGGAAGCGCATCTGCCCAGTTTGAAACAAGAGCTTTTACAAGCTGACCAAAACGATCCAGAAGCTTAACATGGGGTTTCCACAAGTGACAAGCTACCTTCCCTTTTTGTGGTCCTATGCAATCTTCCAGTTCTGTTTGGAAGAACACAGTGGGGGGGGGGGACACGGACGGACCAAAAACGTGGTATCTTCTATGCCTAAATCACGAAAGAATTGGGAATAAAGAGTACTAACAGGTTCATCCCAACAGCCTCCTCAAAGAAGAGCTTCAAAACCAAACCAAAAAAACCAACTCTCATTCCTCACAGAAGCCAAGCCATTCCGTCGTGTTTTAACCCAAACACCGTTGCTGACCGATTATTTATTGCGCCGGAGTTTATTTGCACCGGGGAGAACCTCGACGCGCTGCTGAAACCTGTATACAGGATAACTCGAGACGGCGGGCCGGGGAGGGTCCGGCCAGCGGCAGCCGCCATCAGCCGCCTCCACCCCGCCGTCCCTCTCCCGCCACAGCCCAGCCAGCCAATGAGCGGCGCCCGCAGGGCGCGAGCGGCGGCCGCTGCCAGGCAGAGCGGGCGCGGCGCTGAGGCGGCGAGCGGCGGCCGCGGGTCACGCTCCTGGCTGGGCTGCGGCCCCCGGGACACGCCACGCCGGAGCGGCGACACTCCGAGGGGACCGCGGGCCGGGAGCCGCCCACGCCGGAGCCGAGGAAAACGAGTAAGGAGCGGGAAGAAGCCGCCCCCCCGGCCTTGGCGGCAGTGGGAGGGGCCGGGTGTGAGGAGCGGCGGCGCCAGGGGGAGCGGGAAGGAGGGAAAAGCGTTGGGTTTAAATCGAGCCTCGGAAAGGCGGAGGAATATTTCCCTAAGTGTTTAGTTGTTTATATTCTCTTTTTCTCAGTGCACGAGCCAGTGATCAAAAGTTTGTGTTAATTGGTAACAAAGTAAAAAATTTTTGAGTCTAGGCTCTCTTGCCCACCATGAAGGGTGCTCCACGCAGCGCCCCACATAGTACCGTCGCCCAACAGCTTCAGTGGCACCTACCGTGAAACACCTGCCGCGTGACGCTGCGCAGGGCCAAATTCAGGCAGAGCTGGGCCACGTAGAGCTATGTAAGCAAGAGGCTCATCTCCCACTTCACATGCTACGAACGGGAAAGCAGGGCCACCTCCACAGCAGCTCCGGTTTGTTGGCAATCAGCGCTGCACGGGAGAAACACCTTTGGCACCCTGGTGAGGCACAGTGTCCGCATGGCACAGCGCCTTCAAACCCCTGGTGAGCACATTGCAGGGAGCAGGTGCAGAGGCGAGGGATGGGCAGGCAGCTACGCTCTGACGGTCATTACGAGAGCTGGGGACTGGGGGCATTGCAAAGGAATGCTGGCTGGGAACCAAGAAATTCCACGTGATTCACAGCCATCTCTTTGCGAAACCCCATAGACAAGCAGGAAAGATTTACGTTTTAACAGCCCTGCTTGGACAGGTCATTGTGGAAAGCCAAACAGCTTAAGCGTGCTCTGTGATTTTTAGTGTTCGCTGGTTTTTGTTACTGAAACAGGTAAGCCTTTGAAAGTGCGGCCCCTCATGATTCCTCTCTAAAGAACTTCAGGCACACTGCTCTATACAAGAACATGCCAGCCCGTACCTTACTGTGCAGCTTTCTCCTGATTTTCAGGCAGGAAGCATTTCCTTGTGTGCAGCTGACACTTATTAACTTTGCTCTCAGCTTGTCTCCCAACAGCTCAGCCCATTCTCATGCCTGAAAGAAGGTTCCTGATTGTTTATTCTATGGTACATGCACTCGATTATATTGTATTATATCTTCTTGATACTTTGTTTTGCTTTTACACTTACAGTGTTTCTCCTATCAGACAGCACGTCTGGAACTACTCCATAGTTTAAGCTAGGGCAAATCCTTCACAAGTAGCTCACAGCAACAAGCGGATGTTCCCACACTATGTAGCAAAACCACTTAATTTCTTCTGCATGGAAAACAGGAGCATCCTAAGTCAATAGCAGACCGCTACAGAGAGCCAATGTTTCTGTCTCCAGTCAGCTGAGGGCACGTATTTTTCAGTCCATGATGGCACTTGCAAATCAGCTTAAGAAGAAAAGAGAAAATTCTATGCCATCTTGCTGCCATTTAAAGGAACTACAGATGGTTCCTCTATTTCATTAGGAATAGATGTAGGTTCAAAAAATGGACTCTTAAAGCTTTCAGATATTCCTATGAATTGTAGGCTCAAACACTGCTCTGAAGCACTACCTGAAAGACAAGTGCTTAAGATGCATGTTAGGCTAAAAATCCTAGATCAGACAAAGGATGACAGAAATTTAGTGAGGCGTTCCTCCTTCACTAAGGCCCAGTGTTCTGGCAGAAGCTGAATAAGCTAAAATTGCTTACACCCTCGTACTCAGGTAACACGTGTGTTCCCACATACGCGGCAAATATTTCCAAGCATCAGTGGAAAATTTCCATTGCCTCATTTTCATTCTAATGTTTCTACTTCAGGTTTTGTATTTCTGAGTTTGGATGGCATGAGAGAAAACAATTTCATTTTTGGTCACAGGCCATTACTTTTGACACTTTCTCTTGTCTCTCATACTGGTATCACTACTGGTTTTTTAACATGCCACATCCGCAGCCCTGCATTTTGCGTTAGCTTCCACATAATTACTCTGAGAAAATAAATCTAAAATTTCCACATTAGAATAATCTTTAATTTCCTTCAAAACAGATTTTCCGATGCTTTTAAATACCATGTCTACTGCTCTAAACATTGTTTTCAACTTTGAAGAGAGAGTTAGTAAACATTTGAATTATTATTCTTTTTCTCTGGGATACTTGATCCATAGCTACTGCATGCCAAATGTGCCTTATAAAGCTTAAAAAGATAATCCATAAAAGTCTAAAATTTCCCTTCTACACATTCAGTTCATGTTCCTACTTTCAAACACTGTCTTGGGTACTTAATTTCTGCTTTAAGTTAGTGTCTTTCTGCAAAATACAGAGTCAGACACTTTCTAGGACAAAGTATTCATAAAGTACAGAGGTAGTAGGGATATTTCTGCAAGTTAGAACTTTACTGAAACTAGTATTACACTTCTTGAGGAAAAAATTGTTTAAATGATTCTGTATTACAGACATAGTATATATGGATTTAAATGCCTGCTTAGGAAAGGACATGGAAACCCTTGTTCTCCTTTCATTGCTCAAGAGTAAGCTGTTACTGTAGGAAAAAATGAGGAAATCACATGGTGTTTCCCATGTGGTGTAAGAGGAGAAGAAACGTAACGCCAATGGCCTGTCTGATGCAAGATGATCTTTAATGGACACTTCCAGATGCACCCCAGACCTTGGTGGTAACAGCACCCTTTTCATTGCAGTCTGCTTGCAGTGTTGCACGTGCCATTATGTTGATTTGCATTTTTGTGTGTGTGTATATATATATATGGAGGCTTTTAATGTTTTTCTCCTTCGACATGTTTTGGCAAGTTCTTTTATGAGATTCCATTCGGTTTATGCACCAATAGTCTGCAATACAGACAAATACTTCTTAATTTTACTTCTAGAGATCTAATGATTCAGTAAATGTTCTTCTTAATCCCATAATTAATGAAGTATTACTGTATTATCAGTGTAAAATTCTGTTGAGCCTCCAGATTATTTTCTTAGCATGTAAATACTTAGTAGCACTGCAACTAGAATATCTAAAATATGTAAGCTACATTGTAGCATATATATACAGATATATATTTCTGCTATGTTTTATGTATAAAAGCAAAAGAATAACATTTTAAAGTTGTCATACAGGAGTTCAATAATCTGTTTAATCTGCAACATGTTTAGTCACTCTAAAAATAAAGGTTATGTACATTTATATACAAAAACCTCTTAATTCTTCTTCTATAGCATGGGCAGAGAAAGAATCAATCCATTATTCATGATTTGGAGCAGGTAGAAGACTATTTAGCTCACTAAGTAATATATGTGCGGCTGAGTGTGTCCAGAATGAAAAATCCCATGCTTAATTATTTTTAAAACACCCCCTCTTGCTCTGCTTATTGGCAAGTGCAAGTTTCAGCCCATTAGTAATATTTTGCGTTGAACAAGTGTCACCTGACAGTTGTCTAGATGAAAGATTTGGGGTTGAAATCTCTGATAGATGTGTGCTGCATAACTTTCCACCCTTAACTATGACCCTTTGTATCTCTTAAAGTTGGTCAAGAAGAGATTAATGGACAGCTTCTCTGTTCTGAATGAAGTACTAGGATGCAAACAATAGCCCTGCTTCCCTCAAACTGGGAGGTTTACATTATTCTCTCAATTTATTATACATTAGTCTCACTTATATCACATATTCTGTACATAAACACTAAACTCGCACTTACAGGAATGTTAAAATAAAAGCTTTGCATTTAATGCCACAATTAGCATAACAGTTGTGAATTATCCCAGACTGCATTATCATTCATTCTGTTGAACACCAAGTTGACCGTATTTCCATTACTGTCTGTAATTCATTTTTCCAAGTCTTCTTATACAGTTTCAAGTAAGTAGGAATATCGAGAGTGCTACAATTCTCTTGAAGCTCAGATTTCAGGTCTGACTCTTGCATTCGCATTTTATCATGGCACTAATAAAAGCAATTTAAGAGATGTTGCTAAGGAGAGGAAGTACCTGTAACTGTAATACTTACAAAGTTCCAAACTCTGCATCACTACTTATGAATTCTTCCAACATGCTTGTATCCACCATGGGATTCTCCAAGGCTCCATGGATGTCTTGCCCTAAAATTAAAAACGTCAAAAAGACAGAAATTATGAGTGAAATTCGGAGGGAATCATCAGTACTTCAAGTACTTCAGACTAAGTAACACAACCTGCTCTCCTGCACAGAGGAAAACCAAATCCATCCTCTCTCGTGTGTAACAGGTGGGTTACGCTTCTGGGTTAGTCAGTCTGGGAGAAAGGGTGACAGGAAATGCGGAGTAAAAGGGGATGGGCAGGGGAAGATGAAGGTGACACAGCAGCACCAGGCAATCCCCAGTTCATGTGTGGCATTAAGGCTTCACTGAATTGCCACAGCAAAGGGATGAAGGGTCCCAGTCTGCAACTGGAAAAAGGGGTTTTGAAGATAACTTCATCCTCTTTTACATTGGCATCAAAACAGGTGATTGGGTCAGAGCTCAGAGACTGTCACACGCAGATCCATTTTCTGCATTAGCACTGCAAGTGAGTTTCTGAAACACACAGTTTAGAAATCCACCATCCTGAGCTTAGAGAAAACAAAAAATAAAGCTTTGGAAATGTTTGGTGGCTTCCCTTTATTCTCCCCGAAAGAACAGCCCACTCGTTGAATGTATTAGTAAATAGAAAAGTTCAGTACTTTGTCCTTTGTTGCTTGGTAACTGAAGGCTATAAACAGATTTTATGATTGTAAGGTCTCCGGAATTCATGACAACTTTTGTAGAAAGTCAGCTGGAACTCTAAAAAAACCCGAAACAAACAGAACTGCTTTGTAGGCTCCCCATCTCTCCAGCGAGCCTTGCATAAACACAGGTGTGGCCAGTCAGAAAGCAAACAAGATAAGGACATTTAAGTTGCTGCTCTCTCCAGTGCCTGGCTCTGTCCCACTGCTACACAAGATAAAATGGACTCGCCTACAAATCCAGAGCTGCCCGGCTCAGCCCCAAGCAGCTGATCCCGACCGTTTCCCCTCAGCTCCGCAGCAGAGTAGGAGAATGCAAAAGGTTAATCACCGTCACTGAGCACAGGAGCAGTAACTGCAGTTGGTGCTTTTACTGTCTTCTCACTGTACTAGCATCAGACACATGCATGGTAAGAAGTCATAGCATGAAGTTTCTTCTGTTCTTTTCCTGATGTCTCTGATGTGGCTCCTTCTTGATCCAGTGTTTGTAGACATCACTTAACTGCAAGCAGCACCTCAAAATCCACTTCCACCACCTTGCACAGGAATTCCCTCGTGTGTGTCTTAATACGTAAATTCCCATTGCTAACAAACATCTCCTGAAATGCTTTGTGGCCACAGATTAATCTAGCCATCGTTTGCCTATTGCTGCCGCAGACTTAATTTTGGCTGCCTTTCACTGCAAGATAGCAGCTTGCAGGTGTGCTCCTTGCATCCCAATATATTGGCCTGGTATACAAACCTGTCCTCCACACATCAGAGGAGGACAGATCCAGTAGCTGCAGCATACTTACTTGCCTCAGCAAAATTATAACATGGAAAGTCTTGCAGTAGCAGCAAAGCACTTTGCCAAACCAGCTTGAGAGTACTAAAGAGCCTGGCTTTCCTTAGCAGCCTTCCTCAAACTTGTTGGATTCTCAACTTTTTGTTCTTTGTGTCTGAATTCAGGATATCCCCCCTTGTATCTCAAACACTTTGCCTTTTTTGCTAATATAGTCCACAGGAAAACGATTCGCTCACATTCTCTTCCTTTTACCCATCTATTCCTCCGGTTCAATGTCCTTGGTCCTCATGCAGAATGATACAATTTTGTTATGAACATGAGGCTAGAGGTCAGATACAAAGTGTTTTTCCTGTACCACAAAACCCAGAATTCCTTATTTTGACCAAGGTCAGAAACAAGCTCTTTTTGGATGGCAGCTATGAATCAAACAAGGACGGGGCCTTTCATACAGGCGTCCTACAGTCCAGAGATCAGAGCTGTTGCTAAGTCATGACAACAGCAATATGTATCATCCCCTTTTAATCTCTCCACTTTGAATAAACAGTTAAATGGGTAGGAGGAGAAGGCAAGAATAAGTAATTCTGTACTGGGAGCGGAAGGAAGCACACCAGGAAGAAGATAGGCCACCACTAATAAAAGCTTCACAATACAGGCACGCAGAGGGGCCAGGATGTTTCGCCACCCTGTAGAACTTAAATCTAATAATTTTCTTTCTTGCTTTCTGAATGTACTTTCCTAGTCTGTGGCATCATGTGCTTGTGTTGGCATCTGTTTCAGCAGAGGAGGAGCTGTTGTATCATATGCAAATTCATTTAAAATAGTGGCCTTCATTTCACAGTAAGTACTTAACAGATAGAGGCTTTGGGATAATAAAGCACACAGAGTTGATTGCGAGCTTGCTTAGTGTTCTGGTTGCTCCCTGGCAGTACGCAAGCCAGTCGCTCCCCTGGACATCAGGTGGCCGCGAGAGCAGAGAACTGTGTTTGCGGTGGGACAAGCCCTGCCGAGAGTCCCCTGAGAACACATCGCTTCCTGTGCGGAACGTATGCCTGGCTACGAGCTGCCGGAGGATGTGCGGAGTCAGCAGCCGTTATCAGCTTGCACTCGGGGATCTCTGCTCCCAGTCCACACTCCACACCGCAGTGTGCCCAGAAATCTCTGGGAAGAGTCTGCGCCAGGTGACACATTCAACTTGAGTGTGACTACACAGAGGATTGCCAGCTTCCCAAGAAACTGATGGAAGATGAAAGGAAAAGACAGTGGCTGGAGTTTCATACCCAGTTGTTTGTAGAACAGAAACTGCAGTCATAAGCAGCACATGGCTGTATTTTTCCCATTTCTCTGTAAACTTATATTCTGTTGCTGTCCCTCCTTCAAATCTAAAGTCTTAAAACCTGATGGTTCTACCACTGGCTTCTGCTCCCCTCTCCATTCTTGCCTAGCCTGTTCCTATTCCCAGCCCCAGGCCCCTATGGAGCTGTCTGAACTCCAGCTTCCTAATCCGGCAGTTGCTTGCTTCATCTCTCTTTTTGGCAGACATCCCCTTTCCTCCAGTCCTGAGGAGCAGTCACTTGGCTCCTGAGATTCACTTTATACCCGACACTTTCGTAGCCAACTGTCTCAATCCCTGAATTATCTGCCTCAATTAATTCTCCCAGCACTTCCACGTAGTGCCTTATGTATGACTACGTTTAAATCAATTGCATCCCTTTCAGTAGTATCTAAATGCAAAGCGATGGACGGGTGGGCAGAGAACCAGAAAATCCTTGCAGTAGATTTTATGTCTTTAACTAGCTATTTCAGAGGAAGTCACATGCAGTTGTGAATCTGGCTTGAACCACAGCCGCCACTTTCCAAAGGAGTACCCAAATAACCAGGCTATCAGGGGGCGCTTTCTGCAAACATAAATTCAGTCCACAACCGGCAAAACATTCTCTCAAACTTACTGTATTGACTAAAGATCAGTAATAAACTGATCATTCCCTGACATTAAAACAGGATCCGCCAAGACGTTCCCAGCCAAGTCCAGTTTTATTTGTAGTAAAATCTGTGTTAAAACATCAGCTATTCTATCCAGGGAATAATCCTTAAATAACAGCTTGAGATGTAAAAAAGGCATGCAGAACACAGTGCTCCTTAATACCTGCTTGCTGAAAGGAGAAATTGAAAGGACATTTGCTACAAACCCTTGCAACTCGAGGGAAAGGCTTCTGCTTGAGTATTATTAACTGATTTTCATCCGAAGATACTTTACCACCAAAACAGGCCTCAGCACTCCATGAGCTCCACTATATGAGCTCAGTGGAAAGTCCAGCTGAACTTCATGGACTTACACTAAGTCTTACTTTGGGGCCTGATAGTTCATAAACTTCTTTCACACTAAAGGACTCCAAGTACTGGTCACTATTTAAACTGTTCAAGATAGTCCGGTTCATTCTGACTGGAATAGACCTGGAGTTACTGATAAAAGCTGCTGGGCCAGCAGAGCTACGGACACAACCCTCAGGTAAACAGCAGCAACCAACAGGAAAGGGTTAAGGACAGAACCACTGCAGCTGGCAGAACTGCAGCCAGCCAGGGCATACCACAGCCTGGCAGGAAGACCTGGAACACTCCAGCTGGTAAGGAGGGAGCTTGTGGCAAGACAGATGGCTTTTCCCCAAAGTAACATTTTCCAGAGAAACAAACCTTATCTTTAATATTTTAAATTTCTCATTTCATCTTTTATTCCTGTTTCAATCTCTCATCCTTAAAATGGTATAAGACCTCTTTGGGGTTTAAGTGTTTTGTGTGTAATGGCATGTTTGTTCTGAACCTTATTTACGAAGAGCTCTAAACTATATTCCAGGAGCATGAGTATACAGGAAGGTCACAATTCTGCCAAGAGTCACCTTCAGATGACAGAGCACTGAGACCAAACACACACATTTCAGACACCCCGGCGTACCTTCCAACAAAAAAAGAGAAGACCAAGTTTAACAGTGTAATTAGGTCTGCCTTCATTCAGTTTCTCAACCCATTGATAATGTCAGCAAGAACAGATTGCTCTGCTACACACAGACAGGCACAAGAGCTGATCAGGAGCTCTGACTTTATGACAATAGGAAGTTACTGATTAAAACACCCAAGTATTTTAATTAAAAAGTATTAATTTCAAGAGAAATCATAGCAAAAACTGTTCAAAGATGAAATCTCTAGTGTGGGAGAAGTGAAACGACACAAAACAACAAGAACCAGCCACACAACAAGAGAAGAGCCGTTTACTCTTAAGGAAAAGCCAAGATCAAATCCCAGTCAGCATCATATCTGATCCAAGAGGTCTATCGACTATTGAAAGTAGCCATCAACAGGGAATCAAAGGTTATCTCACTACCCTTGAAAAAAGCTCTTTTTTCAGACTGTCCCCTCTCAATAATGCAAATGTTGAGTTTATCTTACTAATGAGTGTCAAAACAAATATGCACTGTAAGGAACTACAGCAAGAGAGGAAATGGGATCCTTTTTGCTCATAAATTTCAAATAAGCTTACAAAACAGATCTATAAATGTGCTGAGTTGCCAGCTGACGCATTTGGAAGCCAAACCTGAACCACTGACGAAGCAGAGAGACTTCCCCAGTGGCAGCGTTCTCCACTTCATGCTGCGGGGCTCAGCTTTTTTGTAGCCTTGAAAGACAATGTTCTAGCTCTGCTATGACTAATCTTGGAGGCCACCAGGTTAAAACCAGCAGTTCATTGCTCTTGCCTCATGAGGTGGCATTATAAAGCTGACCCCACAAGCTGTAGTGTGAAGGTGGAGAGAGGTCATCATTTAAAGCTGGCCTTACACTCAGTGAAGCTAACCCCTGCTTGAAAAATAATGCAAACCCTGCTTTAAATCGCATTCTTGCCTTTTCAGATTTACCTATGGCTTTAAGAGCAAGGGGATACTAGCTACTACGTGCCAAATGAAAGAATGATTAGCTCTTGTAGCCTTGACACATATCTAATCTCAGTGTCCAGATAATGAAATTCAGCCATCTAACAGCATCCCTGCCCGCTGCATGGCATTAGCAGGCCTTTGTCGTATTCTAGCGCTACACAGTGGACCCACACAAGGTTACAGAAGGAACACAACCTCCCAAGATGTTTTCTTTTTCCTGCAATTAAATTGAATTGACAGGTCTTCTCCTCCTCACGCTGGTCCAGACAGATGTTCTGCTAAACTACCTTTTTAAAAGAGTTAAATTAGGAATTCTAGAATTAAAATTAGTAATTCCAGTTAAAGAAGTCACAGCTAAAATATGAGGTACCTTCTACCATCAAAGTATCATCAGAAAACTGAACAGAACCTACCCCAAACTCCCTAGAGCCCTAGAGTCCTGTTTTCCAAGTCAGTTCCTGAAAAATTTTCTGATTATGAGTTTTATATAATTCACGGCCAACAATATTTTGAGTATTTAACAGCTCTACAGTGCAGTACTTCCAACAAATAGCTTGATAAAAACACATTATGTTGCTGAAAGCAAAGCTAAGCAAGTTTGTTAGCTTTTGATCTCCATGACCTAAGTTCACTTAAGAAACATGGTATGAATTTGCTAACAACACATTTACTGGCTAGCAGCCCAAGATTGTGGTTCACTGATTTAAATTTCTTGGCTTAAATACATTTTCTTGATCAATGCTGGAGAATCTTTAATTTCCTAGTTTGAAATTAAAACTCACAAGTTAGCGTTGCGACCTCTCACCTAGGCCAACAGAGTGCCAGGAAAAAAAATATTTAGCAGAATGGAACTTGAACACTGGGAAACAAGGATTGTCCACATTATCCAAAACAGAAAAGGTAGCTTTCCAAGTTACTCTGAGATCAGTATCACATGGATACCTACACAAGTAATAGAAGGAAAACAAATACAGAAAGAGAAGCTTGGAGTTGAAAGGTTAATATATATTTTAAAAAATGTAAAGTGTAAATTGGAGGACGAGAAAGAAAAGATTTATTGAAAGAGTAAAAACTATGTAAGCCTTTGAACAGCCATTTTGAATCATGTTACGGCAGGGCCCGAGAAATGCAGTTTCATTATGGCATCTACTAGAAAATAAATTTTGTGGTAAGAGAAAGGCATACTAATGGAACCTTACTTGAATGTAAAATGTCTTTGGGAGAAAGACAGATCCCAGCCAAAATTTATTAAAAAAATAAAAATACAAGTTTAACTTCTCAGAAGGATCCCAGGGATACTGCCACAATTACCATTTTACCAATTATGTCATTTCAGAAGAATGGTATTAGTGGAAAGAAAACCATCTTTAACCTGACACTTTGTGACAGAGCAGGGAGGGAGCTCGCTAACCTCATGAAAATCGCCAAGATTTCAGAAGTGATAAATTGTAAGGAGACCTCAGGCACTTCCTGGTGTTTCTTCCTGGCAATTACCATGGCAGTACTGCAGGCTCTGCTGGGTCCACCCTTCCGTTGGTCTTCTGGCCGAAGCACAAAGAAAAAGGCACTGCAGTGCAGCTGTACCATTTGTACTATCTCATTCTGGTATTGCCTTACACAACAGCTTTGCGTCAACAGAGCTTTGGGGTTTGGGGGCTCTTTTTCTTCTTCCTTTCTTCTTCAGTTAACTCCAAGTAATTACTGTATTTTTGCTGCCACCAGAAATTGTTAAGACTCTCTCTTAAAACTTGATTCTTACCTTCAAAGAACTGCTGCAAGGCCTCATTTTCTCCCACCACATCCATGAAAAGGCAGTAAGTGTTTTGCTTTCCTCCTGCTTGAAGAATCCCACTGAGAAAAGCGCACCGTCTCTCTTCCAGATGACTACGAATGTGCTAAGGAACACATCACGTTTTTGTCAGAGGTTTCAATGACTTTCTCTCAGCTGATTTCTTTCCTTCCTAGCCAGAGCCAGGGCTATGCTTTAACCCTGCTACGCTTAAAGGAGAATCTGACAAGGCTTTTGAGGCAAGATGAAGGTGATATGTGTTCTTCTGTTCAGTATGTCTAATGCTCTTGTTTTAAGGACCTTTGGTCCCAGTACTAACCATAATTACACATGCGCAAAAAATGCGGCAATAAAAATTACTTATCTTGTCTCTGTACTTTCACACAGGTGATGTGAGTAATACTATTGATGAAAGCAATAGTAATCAAAAATGCAAGAGGCAAAGCCATCACCGGTTTCACTGTATGTAGTATCCCATTTAAGCCCCCGAGCATCAAGATTATCCAACTGGTCTAAAAAAATTAACTTACAGCAGTTTGACTATAGGGAAGCAGAACTTCTACATTATTATTATTATTAACAAAACTATATTATAGCTTAACCTGTTTGTCTAAGGTACCATTGAAAAATATATGGAAAAGCTGAACATTGAACAAAGGTCTTTTAAGGCTAGCAGCAAACCCTATTTCACTTTCTTTAAATTGATCTTTGTACACTGAAAATTGCCCCTGTTCTGTCACCCCTAAGCAAAGAGCAGAAAAATCAGATGTTTTGAGATCTTTTGATCTTTTTGATTTAAGGGGCATTTGGTTGCGAACAAAAGCTTCAGTCAAGAACTCTGGAATAAGGCCATTTTCTGAGTTCAGAAAGAACTCGGAAACATTCTGAGAAAAGAACATTCACCAGATAAGTAACTGTTGCACAATTTTTACAAGCCCCCGACACTCACAGTGACGGAGGTTTCTCATGAGGTAGCTTCTATTAAAAAAATATAGAAAAGACTTTCGGGGAAGGGAATTGAAGACAGAAGCAACCTGATCAATATTTACAAGGTGTTGACATAATTGAGCCAGTCATCACCACTGAGATACACTGGGTACATCTTTATAGTCCCTGCTACAAGAAAATCAGCTCAACATAATAAACTTTAGATACCATTTATGGCTTGATGCAGTCATGGTCAGAAAGGACCCTTCTCCTGCTTGAATAAGCAACACTTATAAAAGATTTTTAAAACAGAACAGCAGCAGCTACCAGCTATCATTAAAACTACTGTTAGCTAATCCTGGAAATGGTTTGATTTCATCATGTAAACTAAGGATTAACTATCATTTAGGAAACATTTATGAGCCTGACAGAAAACATAATACCAACAAATAAAGTTTGTTTTTGGAGAGTGAGAAAACCAGACTGCCTTAGTATTACTGGAATAATAAACAACCTTTTAACAATTGAAGGTAGAATTTTTCCAGGTTTCAATGGTACAAACTAGTACCTGGTGACAGGAAACTGATAAAAATATTCCATCAGTACTGAAATAGCCTAGGCTGGACATACTCCATTACTAGTAAAATACTTAGGTTCAATTGTTTGTTTTAATCTTAACATTGAAATGCCTGGTCAAAGCCAATGCTTGCAAAGTGTTTTCAGGCACATAGGCATGCAAGCAACACAAGTACGGTACCGCATTTCACTGCTCATTCTATTTACTTCTGTAAAAACTGAGAACACACCAGTAAGACAGTGACGAGTAGTGTTATTTTTGTTCTGCATGGAAAAAAAATATCAGTATCCACTGAGATGGTTCTTGTTAAAGAACCAACTATATAAACTTGCCTGTACCTCTGATGTTTGTCAGTTTACCTGTCAATGCTTTAATCTTACCTGTAATTGCTAAATAGCTGTCACAATCAAGACCTAGTGTATTTCCAAAAGTGCTTTTACATAGCAAGTCTACCACATACTCACAACTATGTTCCTTGTAACCCAATCAACTGCCTGCTTTCAGCTTGGGCTATGCCCAGGGAAAAAGGACCACCTGAACTTGAAGTACAAAACCAACACTTGAAGAGAAAAAGCATCTTCCTGAAGAAGCCATGATCCTTTTTTGAGTTCTCTTTGTAGCAAACGGCGTGTGAGAAGAAACTGCTAACATTACATGGATATTTTCATTAGCATGTTAAAGAAATCATGTAATGGGTATTTTCCACTTTCAAGGACAGTTGTGGGAAATTGATGTATAAAATACTGGAAACCCCAAAAAAGCAGGAGTAAAAAAAAAAAAAAAACCCAAACCCCAGCATTTAAAGGAATGGAAGAACTCTAATAAAAGAAAACTGGGATGGAAGGGGGTGGGAAGAGGAAGTTTTTTGCAGTCAGTCAGGGGTCAGGACAGATTTCTAACTAAAGAGAGAAGATATCCACTATATCCACTCTTTACTATATCTGTTTCTCTCTTACATTGTTTTAAAAAAGAAAAACATGGGAAAGCAGCACTTCAAAGAATTACAAGTTTTCTTAATTGTCTGTTAACTGTATTGCCATACACACATGGAGAGATACAAATGTGTATCTAAACACTAAAGGTAAGAAAAGTGTCAGGCATCTATTGCCTCTTCATAAAATCATCTCATTTTTATTTATCAGGGAGGTTCACATCATTCTGCATCGCAAAGAACAGAAGACAGACACTGCTTCAGACTAACACTTTAATCAGAAGTTTTGTTTTTAAATGTAAATTACAATCACTAATACACCTGCAAGTGCTTACCACATTTGTTCAACTAAGTATTATATGTATGCATATACAGCATAGGTCAGTTTAAAACAATCACAGTACTTCTTAGTGCAATCTGCAAAAGGAGAAAGATCTTGGACCCACTTTGTGGAAATAAATATCAAGTGACAAAAAAAGATTCAGCAATTTTAGTTATGTATATTCAATCAAGTTCATGCATGAGCGAGAGTAAAAAGTTTTAGAGCTCTTCCTTGTAATAGCCAAGTTTTGCTAGTGACATCTCTCTTCTCAGCTGCATAACTTCCCAGAACATCTGATCCACTAAAAAAGACAGAAATATCATTAAACATACTGAATTCCTGTTTTATTTCAACTGATGTATACAGGCTGCCTCACTGTATATCACTTTAGAGGAACTTTAGAAGTAACAAACATCTACTAAAACCTGAGTAAGTGAGAGCTATTTGTGCTTGGTTGTGACAAAATTTGTTAAAGTATTTGTTTTAAAAATTCTGTGTCATGGTCCTATAAAAAATTCCCAAAATTTTACATTATTTCTTTTTAAATTGGAGAACAAAAATACACCAGTACTTTTTGTCAGCTTCAATAATTACCATTTCTCATTTTAATTGTCCTGCCCCTTGATTCATTTTCTTAAAAGACTGTAAGAAGAACTTTTTGCAGAATAATTGTTTCATCACAGAATCTGTAATTTATAATTTTTCCATTTGTAGTCTTTCTTCCTCCCTCTTTTTTCTACCCTGCCAGCAACAATAAACTACAGGAAAAAGACCTTTTTTTAAATTTCATCTGTATTTTGCTGAACTTGATGAGTCTAGTGCATACCTTAAGCTTCTAGATGCCACAGCAATACAAATCAAGTATGTAATTTTTCAAGACAAAAATAATTTGCATGCAGTCAAAATGATGACATAGAATGACTACAAAGATTATTAACCTGACCAACAAGTACAAAGTCTTCCCTACCATATTTCAAAAACCACTTTCATAAGCGACCTCTGTCTAAAAATCATACGGTGCGCAAGTAGAAATACATACAACACATTATGCAGGCAACTGTCATGAATGCCTATATTCTTCTAAAGGTATTATTGAAGTATTTACATAAAGCTACAAATGCAAATTCAACGTTTTCAGTGGTAAAGATGACAACTGAACTGAAACACCAGACAAGTTTTTTCAAAACTTCTTGTGAAGAATAAATAATTCTGATGGTACAGAAAATATTTCATTATTTGATGGAAAAAATATTAACTTAATTTCTTTATCATCAATAGCAAAGTAAACAGTTTTTAGTTGCAACTATATAGGTCCTTTTGATCAAAGTAAAAGCCTTTTAACTATAAATCAAATTAAAAACTTAAATAACACATTTTCAAGATCTTCTACAATGCTAGTACATCAGTAAAAATTACCACCATCTGATGGTTTGTTAAACATATTTTAGTGCATGAAACAGGTGAACTTCTGGTGAGTTCCATGAAAAAAATTTCCTTGTCAAAGGGAATTGAAGAGCATTATTTTTTTTAAAAAACAGTCTCTCCATTTATCACCTCAGGAATACTTCAGGTTAGAAATGGAAACAAAATATTTGGGTGTAACAGAAATATGGAGCTTTTGAAATTGGGAAACATCAGGAGAGATGACTATAGGTGAGGTAGATCAAAGTGCGGACAATTCTAGCTGAATTCTGGATGAAGCCAATCCACACAGACTCAAAGACCAGAAGAATGAAAAGCACAGACATCTATAAACACTGCAATGCTGTTTTACTCTACTTTCAAAAATGCAACCGAACTAAAAAAGAGAGAAAATTTAAATTTAAAAAGTGAAAGGAATTTTTTTAATTAACTGTTGACACAGGACTAGTGATGCTTTTCCCCCCCTGCCTGTGCTTAGCAAATCGAGGTGCCCAAGTGATATGGTCTGTTTCAAAAAGACCTTGGACTGTACGCTGTAGGGCAATATTCTTTGACCTAGACAGGAAATACAATTACATCAATTATGTACAGTTTAAACGCAATCAAATTATCACAATTTTCTCTCAATAGTGATAAACAGGTGAAGTAGTACTGCAAATGAAGACCAATAACTACAACTCCAACACAGTATATTTTTTAATTCCAGAATTAAGTAACTGGGCATACAATATGTACATTTTTTACAGCCACCTTCTTTTATATGGACATATTGAAACCAAATAGCAGTTAAGCAAATTTACGACAGTTTAAATAGGCAGTTGTTGGATATGCTGTTCTGACAGGAACAAAACAAACCGGTATCTCTGGTGGGGGGGAAAAAAACCCCACCAGGCTGAAGTAATGGCCGTAAAAAACACATTTCCCCTTTTGGGGTGGGGTGTAAGCAAGCCTTAATTGTCAGATACATTTATAACCAGAGCCCTAATCGAGAGACTTTGCCATGCCACAGCAATGACCGACACCTCATTTCTCAGCTGCACTCAGCTGAACGATTACCATATGGTTTCCTGTTTATTTTCCACAATTTAACCCAAAGTATTGTCATCCTTGCCAGTTCTCCCTGAAAGAAAGGGAGACACAAGAAAGACTGTCTCTCACAAGAAAGGCTGTCTTAATTCTCAATGCACAAAATGAGAAGACACATCAAAACACCGAGTGAAAGAAGAAAAAATGGCCCAATCAAACCAAACTTAAGGCTTTTTTTGGTCTAAAATATCTCCATATTCTGTGAAAGAGCCTTTATTTTTTAATACTGTGTGGAAAAACTGTAACTCCTCTCGTTACAGAATTTTCCATAACATTTCTTATTGAATAACATAAGGGAGTTGTGCTGTCATGCACAGATAGCAAGTTTTAGGCACATGCGCTATGAACATTTTTTATTTATATATGCCAAATATAATTTCCTACTCACCATCTTGCTGCTTCAACAGTCCTTGCTGGATATATCGAATATATGTAAAGAAGTTACACACAGAAGTGATCTGAACCCATATAAAAATAATGGTGGTTAATATAATTTTGTATAATGGTATGGAAAAATAACTAACTACTACTCAAAAGGAAATCACAGTAGATCTACTTACCCTGTAACGACAGAAAGGAGAAATGTAGTAATAACTGCTTGAATCTCCTAATTTGATTCTATGCTTGCATGACTTACTTTGTCCACTGAGAGCACATTTCCTACAAAATATAAAGTTTGCATGATTTAATAAACAAATCTGACATTAATGTCTACACACCTGCAAGTGTTTAAGGTGTTAATGTAATTGCTTCATATTGGTACAGATTCCCAAGTCTCTGCCTTCGTTTTACAAGTTGTAATTATTACATTATGCTGTCAACTGTTTTAGTACCACAAGGACTAATTTTGTTTCAATACCGGTGCCCTGTCATGTATTTCTGATTTTTAAAACTTTCTTCAGCTCTGGTCATGTACTTCTATATTCACCAATTCAAGCTGGCTTGGCAATTCTGGAACAGTGGGATTTCTCTAACTCTTCATGTGTGAAATAAACATTGTTTAAATTATCAGTTGATGCCAACATTTAAACAGGTTTTTTAAAAATTCTGCTTGATGTTGCATTTTGTCATTAAAAAAAAATCAGCCCTACAGAATAGCAGGCAGTTCTCTGAAGCCCCTCTCAGATGCGTTTTAAGACCAGCTTTGCATTTATGCCCAAATTGAAATATTTTATATTCCGAGTATAAAATAATTTGAGACAAAAGAAAACAGGCTGTCTTGCAATAATTCTTTCCATTATCATTATAAAAAGTGATGGTAAAATAATCAAGTTTACTTCTTCTGCTGTATTGCAAGTATGTCGTATTCAGGAACAAAGAAAAATCAGCAGTCACCATGAATTCTTCCCAAAAACAATTCAGGAAAAGGCAAAGAATTTTAAAAAGTTTCCTCCAATATTCTTTAGAAAAAGAAGGTTTTAATATCTTGAAGAAAACGCTACAATCTTAATAAATGTAAATAAAATGGCAATTTATTTGGAATTTCTATATTGCAGCATCTCAGGTGATATGGGTTGTCATGGCATCCACTGTTTCATTGATTTTAAAAGCTGCTGGCTCTTTCTCCCTTCCATTTCTACCTCAGGAAATTAGGGAGTCTAAGAACAAGCAGCCTTTCAAAAGTGAAACACAAATTACTAAACTTCTCTGGTTCTAAACAGTGGCTCAGAGGCCCTTTTAAATAGCCTGCAGCTGGTCCACAGAACCACACAAGACAGGAGAAAATTGAAGAGTGCATATGATTTTCCATAGCAATTTATAAGGACTGACGGCAGCCCATTGATCCAAGAAATCCTAACGGTAGCTGAAGCAAGCTGATTGCAATTTCAGTCAAGCTTTTGTGAGAAGACAGACAGCCTTTCAATGCTAGGAAAATAAAAGCCCCTTTTTCCTTCTGGCTATAAAATTACCTTCTATGTGTTATCTTCCATGGCACCAGGTTAAACGCTGGCATGATGGTTACTACTAATGACCGAGTTCTGCGCTGTACAGCACACATGCAGCTTAGCACTTTGTCCCCCATGGGGACAATTACTCGAATCCCGTGGGGAAACCCAGCTGTCTTATGTTAAGGCAGCACTTACTACACACCATCACGGGCACCATTCAGTAACTCCTGCATACCAAGAACCTTTCTTCACTATTATCACAGCTCTCTGCCTTCAATTCCTTATTTTGCTGTTGGGTTATTATCCACTATTTTATTATGCATCTGTTCCCCCATCCCCCAGACAACCATACAGTAACATAATTCCTTTAAAAACATTACTGTAGGTTTTGTTATTATTTATTTACAGTCTTTCTGTATTTTGTTGCCTATTTAAGAACATGGTTTCAATAAAACCAGTGCTTTGCACCGCATAAAAGTAAAAAATGTGAAACTGCTACTCTGATTCAGTGAAAACTGGAACACCTGTTTCCCATTCAGTGCCAGTAATCATATATAAAGCACAGCGCATTTGCTGTCAAATTACACTTAAATACTGCATATTCCTTACCTATTACTTATGTACAAGCACTACCACAAAAGTTTTTGTTGCTACATGACAGCGGGAAAAGGGAGAAAGCAGTAAGCCTGGCCTTTTCATACATCTAAAGTACCTAAATTACAATTTGTGCATAGCCATCTCAAAACATTGATCCATACCTAGCCAACTATTTAAGGATTACATAAATTCTAGTTAAAAATTTATCTTACACTGGAGAAAATAGGTTAAAAATATCATTAGACTTCTGAATTATGCAATTGAGTCTCCTGTTTTTGAGTAAATATTTCATCATATCAAGACATGGTGAAGTTGCTTGAACCACAATGATTTTAAATCAATTTGCCAATTGCTCTTTAATGACACGTGATTTGTTTCAGTAGCTTCTGGCTGTCCAGATTCTCTACTGCGTTCATGGAACGCAGCTCACAGTGGTGTATCTTGGACTTGAAATCACCACTCTTAAAGTGGTGGGCCCTTCTGATGAGGGGGTTACAGCTCAAAGAGCTTGTTTTCTGGTGACAGGAGTAAGCTGAAGAATGTATGAATGCCTGAATTCTGTAGGCTAGAAAGTATCAAAGACTAAGTAACAAAACACAAATTTCATTTTATACAGCTTCTTTAAATAGAAAGTAAAAAAAATTAAGTATGTCAAATGAATTTTGCCTTCCACTCAAAAATAGAGAAAAAACAAGCACTAAAAACCAATAGCAATAAGAAAGAAAAAAAACAAACCTAAGAGCCAGATGAAAACATTTGGATGCAAGTTTTCTATCAGAAAATTGAGCTCCACCAATACAAATATTACAGAGAGAACGGTCAACTTGTCTAAAAGTTCTCCGACAGAAAAGTCAAGGCTTTCTCAAGATTTGGAAGGCTCCAGATTAACCCTGACCTTGCTTGCTTAACCCTGACATGCACTAATGCACACGACAAATCCCTGCCTTCTCCTCCACATCCATCACAGCCCCAGTGCCTCAGACAAGTCCCTCCCACCTAACTTCTATGTCTATATCAGCACCTGACAAGTCTTGCTTCAGATTCCTCTGGGACCATTCCAAAATTTCCAAGATAATCTTCCTGTCATTCAATGATACTTCCTGCTCTAAGTTCCAACGCACTTTTATTCCCACTTCATTACATTCCTCCTGCTCAGAGGATTTAATCTATATATATATGTCCTCTCAAGTCCTTCAGCTACCTTTGTCAGTGTGCGATGAACGTCCTAAATTTCTTATACCACAAATATTGTAGACGTCCGATATTCAGCCTGTGCTACTTCAATACCCGTTCCTTCCATTACGCTTTCCAGGTGACAGCCCCCAGTTCAAAAGCATCTGTTTTAAGTATGAGGATGGCATTCCCCGAGGAAGTGAATGTTACTTTTGCTGTCAATGCATCAAAAGTGAAGTAAACAGCTCTCCCCAAAAGGGAATTTATCTGGAAGGTTTGTTCTATATTAAGTCTTTTTTTTTTTAAATTTAATTTACTCGTTGCTTACTTTCTACATAAAATTTTGTAATAACAATCTTAAAGTCTTTGATTTTAGGAAATAAAGTTTAAGATACACAAATTTGACTGAGGTGACAGCTGATAGCAGTTTTCCCAATTCAAGAGTTATCTCAAATGGGTTAAGATTCCCCCTCTGTTAGCTTAACATACTTTGGTCCCCCACATTCAACTGCAGAAGCTTTCACAAATCGAACAGGTTGCAAGCCAACAGGTTCAATGCTCAGAGTGTTGTTTTCAACAGCTTCCAGAACAGCTGAGGCCAACTGCAAGAGAAATTTAGAAAGCAGTTAAAAACAGCTCTGCATTATCCAGTGCCTCAAAGCAGTGACATATTTCTTCTTCTGTAAAGTTAAGAACACTGAAAGAAGTCAACTCACCAAATAGAAATTCAATTACAAATAAGATTTTGCTTTCATTGTGAGCAAGAGGTCCCATTTGCAGGCTCCTGTTTAAATTCTGCCCTCCAAATAACCCTGTCCTCCCTGAGGCAAGATAACTGCCTTTACAGCCAGGAATGCAGTCAAGCATGTTTAAAATGCCAGTTGTATTTTCAGTCATTCCTCGTAAGCCCAAACAGTATATACATTTGTAAATGCAGTGTTCCTGTCAGAGACTGGATACAGCACAAAATTTATTTTAAAAAATTGCTCTATTTTATTGTGCTCTGTGGAAACATAAAATGATGCAGCATGCCTCCTTATCTTGCAAAAACCAAGTAAATAATTATGTCACTGGTTTTCAGCCAAAGATATCTTTAGAAAGGTGACCAAACAAGTAAGGCTCAACATTATACAGAAAAGCCAACATAGTATATACCAAAGCCAGTTGCAACTTTCAAACATTTGTCTAGTTAAAACATTATCTTCGTGAAACAATGTGCAATTTTCCTCAGGCTTTTTATGTTTGTTCTTAATAAACACACAATCATAAGAGACTACAAATACACTCATTTTGCTTGATTGCAGCTAACACTTGCCCAAGACTACTGTTTAAGTATGGACAAGTAATAGCCATTACTTGATTTAAAAGAAGGTGCAATTTATGTTATTAGTGAAAAACTTCTGTGCCAAGGTTCCTTCCTACTGAGCAATAAAGATATTTTTCTATTGTACTTTGAATATTTTAAAAACAGAATGTTACTGTTAAAGTAGTTCGTATGAAATAGTCTTTCTCTGCCGTCTCCCAAAAGCAAAACAAAACACCATCCATATACACAACAGGCTACTGAGAGTTAATGTAATACTTCAACCATTTAGATAACTCCATTTCCAATTATTCAAAAACACAAGTGTAGTTTATTGTTTGGTTTAACTGCACATTAGTTTATTGATATTCGAGTGAAAACAGACGTTGGTCACAATACACAGCATCTCCAAACAGTAACTGCTATAACTGACAAGTGCTAGAAGCCTCATTCTTTCCTTAAGAGGAAATATGAATCTACAGTAATTATATCACCACTGAAGCTGAAAAAAACAAAATTAATTTGCTGGGAAAGACAACAGGGTGGCCTACTTACACACACTGCAGAAACAATTTAATTCCCATAGTAACCAAGTAAACTTTTTAGTATGAGATGTTGATATGATGCTGTACACCAACCATAATGAACTGGTATACAATTAACTAAAAAATCATTTATGCTTATGCCTAGCAAGTAACAGTAGATGAAAAGCATGGGAAAAAAACGTAACACCACATGAAAATAACAGTTAAACGTTATGAGGAAAATACAGCATTTTTTATGTGAGGTGTTTAATTTTATTGGGAAAAAAAAGATCAAGTCTGAGGGATTTAAAATTTGTTATATTTGTTTTAATAAAGATCTAAAAATATGGTCCCTTTCCCCTAGAGACTGATACCACAACTACAGCCTGTAAATGCTGCTTAAGAACAAAATCGAAGTAAAGCAGTTGGAATCAGATCCACATTATTCCCAGGATGGGTAAAACGCCAGTCTTTCCTCTGCATGGGAGAGCGTGCAGGAATAACACAAGTCTCACAATTTGTTTCATCTAAAACCATATTCCTAAACTCTCCCTGTTGAATCACATCAAATCCCTAAGTCTAATTCCTATAACTCAAACCTCTCCAAGAAAATGCCCAGACTGCGTTTGCAGCCTGCTCTGAAGATATGAGAGAAAACTGGTCCACAAAATTAAATAATTGGTTTCTACTGCCCCCTATATAAACAAAAGACAGTGACAGGACACTATTTCTACCAAACAGTATCTTTGAGACATCAGCAAAAAACCCCCACCATCCATTCCTATAAACATCAGATTCTGCCAGACAGGAGTAACATCTGAAGGAGTAGACCTAAAAAGACCATATCTGGAATAGGACAATGGTGAATTAAAATAAAAGGTCATTTCAATACTCCAGATTAACTTGTAAACTGTTACACTCTAATGAAACAAAAAATGGTTAAACTTCATATGAAAACATTTTTAATACAGTCTGTTGGCTTCATGTAACATATCTGGCAGTGACCACATTTAGACTATTTCCATTACCTCACTTTTTGAGAAGGTTAAGCATGGAAAAATATCTTCCCGATAAATTTTATCCAAGAAAGGACATGTTCTGTCCATAGTAGGCTCATCCTTCCAAGATCTGAATTCGTTGTACAAAGATAGGTCAGCCTAGAACACAAAGATTCATATATTTTAGTACTGCAATTATCACATTAGTGTCTATCATTTGCGAATATCCACAGGTAAATAATGAGCACAAACTAAATGCTTTCCATCCCACTGTGAATGAATGCTATTGTGCCCCAGCTATGAACACCTTCCTAAATCCACTTTTTTAAGACTGTAAATATAATCAAATCAAAACATGTAATTTTCAAGACACAGATGTAATGCATTCACTGGTCACCACACCAGCATGGACAACCTAATTACCTCTCCCTCATTTCCAAATTCTCCAGGATAGCTTTGCAAGATTTAACTGATTGTTCAAGAGAAAAAAGCCAAAAATTAATTTTCTTCTTGATGCATTTTCATTACAGTGTTTTAGCGCATCTCCATTTCCGAGAATTACAGAAAAGCAGAGAAATCTAAAGAAAACTACTGTAATCCTAGACCCCTCATACGTTCACCCTGCATCTGAATAGAACACACTGCTATCCGAACACTAAAAGGAAACAGACATTTAACACACTAAATATACTAACAAAGGAAAGCAGGAATACAAATCAGTTACAACTGTACTCTTATTCTTCAGTTTTCATCTTTATGCCCAAACTCCATGCTACAACAGGAAGGCAAGAATATTCACTGGGCATGATTTAGAATCATAGAATCGTTTTGGTTGGAAATGACCTTTAAGATCATCAAGTCCAATTGTTAACCTAACATTGGCAAGTTACCACTAAATCATGTCCCTCAGCGCTACATCTACAAGTCTTTTAAATACCTCCAGGGATGCCCACTTCCCCGGGCAGCCTGTTCCAATGCTTGACAACCCTTTCTGTGAAGAAATTTTTCCTAATATCCAAGCTAAACCTCCCCTGGAACAACTTGAAATTCTGATGACAGACTTCAGCACCTTTCCCCTCCAACTGGTTATTAAATCCCTTTCTTGTACTATCACAGAATCACAGGGCTTGGAAGGGACCTCTAGAGATCATCTAATCCAACCCCACTGTCAGAACAGGTTCACCTAGGGCAGGTTGCACAGGATGGCATCCAGACAGGCTTTGAATGTCTGCAGAGTCAAGACAGACCTAAACCTAAAACCCAAACCTAAAGCTACAGGAAGGGTTGTACACTGCAAGCCAAGGAGAAGCCAGGATGGGATTTTAGAGTTTTGTAGTACTAAGAACAAGTAAGACAGATGAGAATGAGAGAGGGAAAATAACATATGCTAAAAACTAAAATTTATTTTTATTCCTATTAAAAAGATCAGTACGCTGCTTTGAACCAATCTCTTTCAGTCTTTTGTTCTTTCCCCATGCATTACCCCTTCTCTGAGCTCCCAGCACTTCACCATTCTTCTACATGCATATTTTGAGGAGTTGTTCTGTCATTTTTGTTGGGGTTTTTTCCTCAAAAAAGAACTTACAAAAATTACACTGGCAAATCTGTTTTCCATTAGAGCTACTTGCCTTACACTCATGTACAATCATGAACAACCATCTTAATTAAGCTAGTCTATAGATGTTCTGGTTGCTAAGCCACCAGCCTCATTGTACAAATGAAATTCAATAGGTGTAACTTGCTCCCTAAAGGAACATTTCCCATACCTTAAAACTCATCTCAGGCCTGGCTTTAAAATGAATACAATCAAGAGATATCAGCAGAAAAAAGCCATTTTCTATTTGTACTACAAGCTTCCAAAAATCAAGATGCATTTCTTATTAACTCGGTTATTTTCTACGATTTAACTCAATTTCCCCCAAACCTGCAATTTATAAAGCTGCCTTGAAAAAACTGCTCAGTGAATAGCTTAATGCTCTTCCTTCCCAATCTCCACTGTGTTACACATGTATCTCCTCCCTGCCTTTCCTTGCGCTTTCACTAGATCAAAGTTTTTATTTTATTACTTGCAATTAAATGTACAGTCAATTGTAACAGTTCTACTTAAACTTTTAATGTTTTCATTTTACAGTAAAATACATCATCCGAGAAACGTTTCATCTCTTTGAACAACAACTGATGCATTTATCAGCATTTACATTGAGTGGATGCTAACTGCCTGCCTAAGACCTAGGCAGCTATTCAGCTTGGCTAAATCTTGTCAATTCCTACGGTAATTACTACTACTTATTCTAGAGGTTACTCCAAAATGCTAGGAAGCATCTCTGTAGGATGTTGGCACCTGTCTAGCTCCACTGCAATTTAGGGTAGACAGCCAGTCACTCACTCTAACTCTGCCTGCATTCCACAAAGAAACTTGAGAGTTGTCATGTATTACACCCAGCTTCATCCAGCATCTCAAAATGCAAAGCTTTGGGTGGTCGACTCTCCATAAGGGTCCAAATCTATATTCCCCACACCACAAGGCCGCTACATACCCCTGCGCAAGGGTCCTCTCAGCCCCCCTTTTGAGGCAAATCACTGCAAGTCAGAAGAACGACATGCAAAGGGTTACCTAACTCAGTGCCAAGAACATTTAGCAAGTAGAGGGCAGAATGAGGGTTTCAGACCCAGCTGCTAGAAATGCAAAAACATTTACCTTCGACCAACGATAAACAAAAGCAGTAAACAAAACCACAAAGCACTGAATAATGAAAGCAGTAGGGAAGGCACCATCTCCCCTGCTTAAAACAATATCCTAATCACCATGCCAGAGGCAGTCTTGCTTTCTTCACCCCATGTTGCACTCCATTAAGTTCTCCTGCTCAGAAGAGAGATGGAAAGACAAGTCCCACTGGGTGGAAAATCCATGTGTTTCTGAGTCCCTGGGGTGTCACTGGAAGAAACCTGTTAACAGCCTTGATCAGCATTGAAGTGTCTCCTCACGCAACCAACAGAGGAGACCAATCTAAAGAAAAATGTCAGGCTGACTCGACCTTCTGCAGCACGTTCTTCACATTCGCCACTTTCTCTTCACAAGAAATTAAGGCAAAACATATTTCTCCCCTCTCTCACCCTTGCCTGACGCTTAAAAATTTCATTGGGTCATGACCTCAGCATGACGCTTACAAAGTAACTGGATTCCACCCCAGCTCCTCCCTTTTCTGAAGAGCAACAAGGATTCAATTTTAATAAGGAAAACATCCGGGATACAGGCAAGTGGGCAGGCAGGATAAAAAGCCTTTTTTTTTAAGCCCGAGCATGAAATAGATCAAGAAAATGCCTTTTTCGCCCCCCGGCCCCTAGATTTTTAGTAAAAAGTAGTATAAGTGCATCTAATGAGGACTGGCAAAACAAAGTATAAAAATGGCCACTGTGAATCACATTAAAGATCTAGTTAGCCTACTACCTGTCTGACAATGGCCAGCAGTCATAGAGCTGGCTGCAGAACAGTACAAGAGGAGACAGTGACACGTCTTCATTTTACAGTCTGCCAACTTCTAGCAATCTGTAGTTAAAGAAGCTTCCTAAGCCAAATGTCATATCTATCTTCTATATACCTTGACAGCCTTTTCTTTTGTCACTTTGTATGACTACGTTTTGAACATATTTATATTTTCAGTCTTGCTCCCTCGTCACAATGAGTTGTAAAATTTCATTATGTACTGACTGAAAATGATTTTCTTTTAGCTTCCAGAGTTCTCCTATCACAAGAAATCATGAATATTTGTTCACCATTTATCTTCCTCATGTCACCTGCGACCATATGGATTTTTGTTCTACCTCAAGTGTCTGTCTCTACACAGAAACACTTCTATAGTTTTGACCATTTATGTTACACTTCCTCATAGTTTCATTAAGTCCTTTCAGAGATGAAAATATCATAGCTGCATGCATACACACACATTTACTACATGTTTAGACAGCAGTATAATGCCTATTTCTTTTTTCTATTTATTCTTTTCCTAACAACTTCTAAGGCTCTGTAGGTCTTTGACCATCATTGAGGCGGTGTTCTCAGAGAATTATCCACAAGTACACTACTTCTTTTTTTTGTTTCCAGCACAATGCAGCTATTTCTAAGACCACAACCACACGTTTGCTAGAGTTGCATTTTTTCCTAGATGCCTCGTCTTTCATTTATGGATTTTGAATTTCATCTGCTATTTTACAAACCACTCAGTATCGCAAGATCCTTCTCAACTCCTTGGTCACTTTTTGCTATTACCATTCCAAGGACTTGAGCACCAACCCATTACCTCATTATTTCCCCATTTTCAATTATGTGAGTAGATTTAAAGAAAGAAAGAAAAAAAAAAAAAATCACAGGCACCCCTGGGACTCCAGTGGTAACTCTCCTGTTCTCTAATAAATCACTGATTCAGTCTTTTCCCCGGCCCTTTTCACCCACTATTGATCTATAAAATTACTCTTCCTCTTTTCTATGACAGTTTATGAAACATTCATGAAAGTTTATGAACTTCTGGTGATGGACTTTGTAAAAAGCCCCCAGGACTTGTCATTCAGTTATACCGTATTTTTCCTTTTTTGAATTCCCATGTTTAAATTATTAATTCTGGTATTTCAAACCTTATCCCATCTTCCCTTAACGATTTAAAAGTAAACAAGACTTGGAAAAACCACTACGTATTGGTATGTAAGAATAATTTTCTTTCATTAATGAAAAATATCTCTAAAACAGGCAGCATTACACCAAGATTTGCCATATACTAGATTTACTGAGTAAAACAAACCATAAAGCCAGCTTATCAGCAAAAAGAGGACAATCCTTATACTGTTACCTCTTTACAGTCTTTTACAATTGGCTGCATCATGGTAAGGTCCTGATGACTGCCACTCATAGCACTGCTTGTACTCTTGTTTCTTGCATGGCCTTTCTTAAAAGGAGTTTTTCCAGCAGACTGAAACTCCTTAGTTGGAGATGTTGGTGAAGTAGACAGTACTAGTGTTTTCAATGCTGCTACTTCAGCCTGGAGGACATCAATCTTGGAGGGAGGCAAGGGGGGAAAATAAAGTCATTAATAAACAAAAATATCACCTTAGGCTATAAATATATTAAATCATTTAAAGTTTCCAGTTATCTTGGTTCAAATCAAGACTTCATCTTCCAACAGTACTAGCACTGGCTTCCTATGCACCTTGCTAGCTATCTGATATGATGCTGAAAAACCAGCTGTGTCCATAGGTGTTAGCTAAGAATATGTCAAGGTGACGCAAAACAACTTTGTATATATTCTAATAATGTATACAGGTAATGCTCTATTTGCATCTTTAAGATTCACACTTTAGATTTATAACCATGTGAAGAGACAAAGCAAGTTGGAAAAAAACTCACCTTTCCCTGTGCTTCTTTTAACTGTTTTTCTGCTGCAGCTTGTTTGACATTAGCTTCTTTAACCATTTTGTGTGCTTCCTATAAAAAAAAAAATGTTTAGCTAGCATAAATACTTCACACAAATTTACAAGATCCAGTAAAAAAAAAAAAAAAAAAACCACAAAACACACTAAGGACATACTTTTCCTTCACAAAGACTACTTGTGAATAGCAAGTTGTGCAAAAATCTGAAATCAAATAGTTACATACCAAAAAATACCTACAAATCTATTATCTGGATTCATTACTGGCCCACCAAGTTTCTTCTCCTCGGTCCCGAGCCCAGATTCTGAAATTCAGCAACTACCCACCCCTCTCTCCAGCAGGAACAATACCTGTCATGAACACCAGGCTCCAGTCACGCTTCAGTGGCTGACAAGTCAAGCTCCTTGACCCCCAAGAGAAAGACTCAACCAGAAGCAACAAAAGCAACATGGGCACAGTAGCACATTCAAAAGAACTTCTCCATTCTTCTAGCCAAAATAACCAGTTTTAGTCAACTGCAAATTTCTGCATGAAGGAACTGGTCAAACAGCTATGAAGTATAAAGTCTTACCATCAATAAAACAGACAAAACAGCAGCTTTAAAATAGTTTACAGATTAACAAACATTTCTTAAGTAAAACAGAAAGCACTAAAAACAATCCAAGAAACAAAACTAAACCAATAAATAAGAAAGTGTAAAAGGACTGGGAATTTTTTAAACATCCTTTTACCTCATATCTCTAAGCCTTTTGTCTGCATAATGTATTTGTTTAGGCTCTGATCCAGCAATTTGTGCCTGTGATCAAACTACTCTTCCTACTTGGCAACAAAGATTGAAAGATCAGGGCCATGGACTACATTTACTTGGGATAGGATCCTTCTCATATCTGTAAAGCGCCTAGCACGTATCTGGACGCTATATAAATAAAAGAAAAAAGTTCATACATCATCATACCAAAAGATCTGGCTCCCACTGGCATACAACAGAGCTGTATAATATGGGTTTGTAAAATTCTCTTAAGTAAAAACAGACACATGCAGGAATGGGAACATACACATTTATACAATGTGTACAAATACATTTAACATTGACCATGCAGTTTCTGCTTAATGATGCACCTCTGAAAGCAAAGCATGTTAGAGTGCTACTACGGTGTAATATAATACATATATACCCAGCTGTGCAAAACAAGCCTCAATCCTCCATTGGGATGCATTAATAGGAGATACAGCACATCCACTTATATGGTCACCGAAATTAGTGGGATTCAGAATAGAATGTGAATTCAAGGGCTGCAGATCCCAGTGCAAAAATCAAGAAACCGCAACACTGTGTTTTGTTAAGGCCTCTTAGTGAAATCAAATCACAAAAGAAAATTCAAGTAACATGCCCACTACAGCTGGGAATACTAACACTCTGTTATTTCAAACATACCTTTAACAAGCTGATACATTGTTCTAAGTTATGAAGTATCATTAATATAAAATTTCACCAATAATTTTATTTTTACTCATCTAAAGTTAAAATACCCACCCAACATTTTCCTCCCCCACAACATACACAAGTATTTATGCTAAAAAGCATCCTTGCAGCCTCCCATTTATACTCTACACACAGGAACTGCATAATATTTTAAGTAACTTTGCCCTACTGGGACCATGTAATAAAACATATTGTGACCCACAGAGCAATTTGTAATTTGATTTTTAAACGTCAGTATTTTCAAGGTTTTAATAGCACTTTCATACCAGTATCTTGTCGTAGGTTTAAATATTGTTTCTAAAACATACCTAATACTGTATCCTTATGCATATGGTGAAAACCAATACTTACAATTACATAAACATATAAATCATCTCCTGATTATGACATTTATTCTGACAGTTATGGGTATCACAACTTAACCTCCAGGCATTCCTACATATATTTCTATGATAAAATGAGAACTAATCCTGCTTCAAGCATGGAATTAAGCTTTTGCCGTGTAATACAAGCCTCACAATCTTTGCTGTCACTACTGTCTTTTTCTGAAATTAAAGGATCCCAGTTAAAGTTCAGGCTTCTCACTTGGTAACCAGGTTCCACCCTGGTGCATCATTCACTACTAATGTCTCTTTTCAAGTTTGTGGGAGTAGCTTGCTGCCAGACCCAAAATTCAAAAGCTGAAAGCATCATAAGTTATGTATTTGCTACCTCCACTGATCGGGAAGTATGTTATTTTTTTATTTAGTCACCATGGCAACCCCAAATTTAGCTCTTATCTAGATAGCCTTATCGTCAGACAGAGAAGCTGTCTGAAAATAGTTATGCCAAAAAATAAGCCTAAATAGTTTTAAGCCTTCTGATATATTTGCCTTATTTCCTTAATTTGTGTCTAGGCAGACTGACAAGCTCAACAAGGTCTCTTTCATCTAAGCGTAAAGTCTACTGCTTGCTCTTAAGCCTCTACTTCAACACATCCAGGTCTTCAGGACATAAATCCCTTTATAAGCTTATTGCAGAAAAATTCAGCATACAATATACTGATTCTACATAAAACATCTGGCTCAGCTTCCTTTAAGTATATCACATCGAAGACTCCAACAAACCTCAAACAGACTAGCTGTAAGTTCTTCCAATTCCTGTCCAAGTTGATCTCGCACTTTAGAAAGCCTTTCACATTCTTCATCTTTTAACTTCAGCTCCTATGGAAAATTGAAAGTTATTTATTCTGACTTAGAGTAGTAATTTGGCCTTTTAAAGCTAATACCAGAGAGAGGGGGGAAAAAAAAGAAGAAAAAAATATTCAGGGGAACATAAACCTTTGCTAAACAAAGCCTTTCAACATACAGAATACTAGAAGCAATTAAATTAGTGCTCTACATACATATAGCTACTGGTCCTGCTATACAGCAATACACCAGGCCAATCTAAAGTATCTCTAACCTAGACATCAGCATTTCCAAAATACTCTGAAGTAAAAAAAGCTTTTTTCCTGGAAGTACAGAAGACTCAGAGTCACTTAAAATATAGATCAAGTTAATTATTGGGACAGACAGAATACCAGTTCTGTTTCCCCATTCCTTAACAGACACTTAAAGAAAGTAATGCTTTAAAAAAAAAACCCAACAGCTTTGTCTCAAGACAATCCCCAATTCTAAAAGAATCTTAAAACATATTTTACTTTACATATAGCCTCCTGCATATCTCCTTACAACTAATACAATTACAAAATCGTATTGTAATGATATCCTTGCTCTTATTTATGCAGATATGTAAATCAAATTACAGCAACTTAATGAAATTCAAAATGTTATTTGTCTACACCACTAAAATTTGAGTGAAGAAGGCCTGACCACACTGCTTTTATAGTAAGATTTTAATGCAGATTTGGCAGTATAAGGGTTACATATGCCCAATGTCATCTATATTGTCCCAAGTCTGAGGGAAAAGTGGGGTAATTTACAGAGAAGTACAAGAAGTTCAACAAGGAATTTGAAAGAAGGATTCCTCTCCCCTTTCCCAACCATTAAACCCTGGAATCTCCTGCCAGAAAGAGAAGGACGGAGAGAAAAAGGGAAAGAAAAGCAGCAGGCTCCACTCTGACCTTCCAAGCTTTTTTTTTGGCCCCAAGTCCCCTCCTATGCCCATTTAGTTCTTCCTCCTGTCCTTTTCCCCCTGCCAAGCTAGCTATTACACTACCATTGCCCCTGACATGCGGGACCCAAGCCTGTCACTGACATGTTAAAGACTCCAAATACAATCTAGCAATGATTTGCTTTGAAAACCTCCAGAAACTAGTAAAGAATACAGCTGCCTTCAGAAAACTCTGGGAGGTCAGTCATTAGAGACTCATAAAAACACCCAAATGGCAGCTTCCCTTGTGTTTCTGGGAGGTGCCTAGTATTTCTCCCAAAGTCTTCATGATTGAGTAGTGTTGTACACAACGATGTGGGAAACAACACCTTGCCTTGTAGCATGTTGGTATTACGTCTTGCTCTCTATTTCTGTAGTGAAACCGGCAATAGATTGTCCTCTAAGATGAAGGGTCCTCTTTTGATTTCGGCTTCTAAATTCAGGAATTTTTAAAGGACTGTTCTAGACTCATTTGGTATAAACGGCATTATTTCTCACTTCTTTTATTTGGTTTTAACTTTGGATATTTCAATTGATTTTTAGGCTAGTTTGTTTGCTATTTTGATTTTTTGCTTTCCTTATGCAACCTTTTAACTATTTTGAAAGGTACCACTTATATGATTGGTTTTTTCAGTGACCTGTGTGTAGAATAAAGGCAGGATAATAGCTACAGATGGGGGGGGAAAAGAATGAAAAAGTTCAAGTTTCATGTGTTCCTATATTGCAGAGAATACAGAATGCATTTCCTTTGCTTTACTTCACTGATTTGTAAGGAAAACGCTACATACACATCAATACATCTTAAAAGGGGGTTATATTAATACTCAGGTCAAGAGTTATCAAACTCACAATGAAGGCAGAACTACCCCAGGCTCATTTTTGGGATACCAGTATCAATACGCTATTTTAAGTGAGATGGTTACAGTTTTGCCTGCAACTGGAAAGATTAGCAGGGTTTAGATTAAAATGTAGGCAGACAAGTAAAGCTACTTAATGAAAACAAGAAGGAGACAACACCAGGCAGTCTACTACACATGGTTGCTTAGCTGGATTTTTCAAACACTAGGCAAGTTTCCATGACATGATCCAGAAGGAGCATAATATAACACGCTATTTTGCCAAGCAAGTTTAATAGCTTGGGTTTTTTAAGCAGGGCAGAAATAAAGAGTGCCCAAAGCAAAAAGCTTAGCAGTTATTAGAAACATTACTGCTGCCTGTGACTTAAAGGTATTACTGGAGGCTTCCCAGCCGTACACAACATAGTGGCAGAAAAGTCAACTGTGTGTGCCAGACTAACCATCCAGGCTGCAGTCCTTCCCACATTACTGTGCTGCAAAAGTAGCTACATGAAGAAGATGAGCTATTATTAAGCACAACACATGCAGTCACCCAAGTAAGTAACAATAAAAAAAAAAACTTGCATGTGAAAAAAAGCTTAAAGTTAAAAAAATCCTGTATCAAAGAGTCGTATTATCTCTTATTTCACTTTGATCTTCACAAACAGACCACAAGGTGGGTCTTTAGAAAGAACAGTGAGATAAAGAATGCAAATCACTGCTTCAAAAGCATCCATATTTTAAATTCTAGAAAGAAAATCATCCTGCATCTAGTTCAGCAATTTAACCAAGTCAGAACTAGATGCGGAAGATAAAGGAAAGAGCAAAGATTTTCTACAGATTATCACCTAAAATCAGGCCCATGATATACTGCTGAATTCTGAAGTTGTCAAAAAAGTTTGTATTTATATTAGAATATGATTCTATTTGACTGGTCTTCACTCAGCTCCCAAGTTAAACAAGCTGCAAAAACATTAGTCCATTGCAACCACGTTTACATGGGTGTTTAATGTAAGAGAAGGTCCAGAATATCTTTTCAGAGGTAAGAGCATTTCACAAACTACTGAATTATCATTTTATGGTGTGGGTGAAGATGCTCCATTTTGCCTGCATGTAGTCTTGTACTTGTCTGAGAAAATTTCTATGCCTACAATACACTACAATAGCATCAGTCAGAGGTGTGGAAACTGAAAACTTTCATCACTGAAAGACAGTAAAGAACTGCTAAAACACCGTCAGAGAACCAACCCACCTTTAACAATCAGAAGCCAGTGACCATACAATTCACCTGCAATTTGTTTTAGAAAAGCTTGAAAGCATACTCTTCAGTGGAGTTCTGGAATAGTATATTATTCTGGAGCATCCTCATTTTTATTGTTCATTAACTTATAAGCAAATGACTACAGAAATTTAAGAATGCCGAATGCATTGTATAGTACTACTGGAATTCCTGGATAGTTATTGTGACTCTCTTTGTTCATTAATTCATGTAGAGTTTTAAAATGTCATGTTTTACTGTGGGAAAATAAAGAGATTTTACCATCAGTGTTAGCCTGCGCAGAAACACTATAATAATGGCAATAGCCTCTGTTACGTAGGATTCTTGGATAATACAGGCAGAACAATGGAAATAAACTACTTCTAATGCTGTATCAATACACAAGACCTGAAAACAAGAGATCAAACTGCAACACTCAGTTTGTTTCCAAGATGAAGAATGCATACAGAAATTGAAGCCATCTATACAAACATTCAGATCTGAGGATCAGGTCCTTAAACTACCTTGAAATTTACAATACCACATTCTATACTGTCACCTCTTTCAGAAGAATCACTGTATCAGTGTGGAAAAAAACCTCCCAATTTCACTCTACTAGGGAAATATCAGCAATTCAGATTTCAACTAGAAAAAGTCAAACATGCTTTTACTTGTTTGGTAACACACCTACAGATCTTACTCTAAAGACTGTGGGAAGCATGGAATTCATTCTCAAACCAAATACAATATTTGCAATCAACGTCTCCAGTAGACTGCTCTTTCCTCATCAGAGAGGAGGGCTAACCATCAGTGACAGCTGACCATTTCAACACTCCAAGAGAAAAAACATCAACACAGAAATCTAAGTCTCCCTTTGCAGTCATGGATGACATAATAATACTCAGAATCTGACTGATGAGGAAATAACTTCAGGGCCAAGACACACAAAAATTTAAAGGAAAACATGACTATCAACTGCCACAGCTCAGAAACTACAAGTAAGCTATCCAAAATACATGCAACGTAGTTAAGATGAAAAGCAAACAAAAGATATTCCTTTGCAAGGACACCACTAAACCTGCACATCAAGAAATACCATATATCCAAATACCATCACTGTTCTCTCAGATGTTATCTACATGTGGTTGATCTACCTTCAGTAACCACGGTGACACAGCTCAATCCAAACATGCCAGAAAAAAATGCAAATGCATAGAGACATGAGGAGATAAAGTCCCAGGCACTGAATCACTAAGCCTTTTAAGGCCTTCTCTATTTTCCTAATGCTGCTTTAAAAGGGTAGCAAAACAAGGAGAAAGGTTCAGATCATCTGGAGCAAGGGCTCTTCAGCTCCAATTTATAGAATATAGCCAGAAATTAAGTCTTCAGTGAAAAAATAAGCAAAAATGACCTGAATGGTCTCAACAAAGAGTGAAAAATTTATGTAATTTTAATTAAGGGGGCATTTTAAGGCAAAAGTATGTCCAACCTTATATGCTTCATTAGTATGGAATTCTGCCCCGCCGTTACCTCTGACCCGACCTTTCTCCCAATCTTAGGACATAATTTGGTGCTGCAACCAATTTACACTGAAGTAGAAAGTATAATACCTCTTGTCAAGAAACAAATTTTTGACTTTTTTTTTTAAAATAATTTTGCCAGCAACGTTGTTCGTTTTGAGAAGTGAATTTCTTACGAAATACGAGGCATACACAAAGGAGAAAAAAAAAAATCATTATTTTATTCCTGAGTAATTTCTCCAAGAACCATACTTAAATGTCTAACAATTACATGCCATACACACAGTCTCTAATATAAAAAAGTGAGAGCATATTAAGAAAAGAGTTGTGCTCCAAGCGGAGGCATGAAAAAAAATAATTAGATAGTTGATCCCTAAGGTTCAAAATTCCTATTTCCTTTCTAGTTCGCTTTTTGATCACAACTGCTACAAGTTCAAATCAATCTTTAAGGCATATTACAATAGCATACAGTTTGGGTAAGAAATTTGGAACAAATGAAAAACGCAAGACAGCAAATTTGTGTTTACTTTGTTCATTCCTGGCAGGTCTGTAGTCTGTAAGATTTCCAGGTCAATGAGCTCGCAAAATTCAAGTGCAAATTGTATTTCTCATTTTTCTCACTGTTCCTAATAAACAGCCGGAAACTGACAGAGAATTTAAAACTACTACGCAAAAAAGCACCAGCTATGCACAGGCACTACGTATTAATTATATCCCTACAGATTTTTAAACCGAGTACTCATCGACAAAGGTGAATATACTTGGAAATAAAAGTTAAAGACTGCACGACGTACAGAATATTGCAGAGTGGGCACAGGCCTATGTGAACAACCCTGACTTTTGCAAGAAAGCAAATCAGAGATGAATTACGGATAGAAAAAAAAACTAGTCCTCATACAGGAAGTAGAAGAAAGTAAATATTACAGAAGGAATAGGGTTTATTATTGTACAGTCTGTAAAGACTCCTGCTATGACTCCTGTGTTACTGAACAGTTCTGAAATACTGCAAGTTTAGGAAGACAAGCAGACAAAAGTAAGTTACCCATCCAGTGTAACACTAGTAAGAATCAACCTGACGGGTTGAGAACTAGCAAGAACTTTGACATGAACAGTCTCAAGTTAGTGCTGAATCGCTTTTGTTAAGAAGACTCAAAGGGTTTGAAACACATAACATGCAGTTGGTATGTCCTAGCAGCCCTTAATGCCATTTCCTTAAAAATGACCTTAAATTTTAGAGGGAAATAGGAAACATTTCAATCTTAATTTAAGAGACAAAGTGGTATACACTGGAGTAAGATTTTCAGATAATTCCAAGGTTACAGCAGCAGATCCCAGTTGTGGTTTCCAAGTGCGTTACCTGTACTCTGGTATACTGTCAGGAGCTGAAGAGCTTTTCTAAAGTTTAAACTTTAATTTGTTCTTGCTTTCTCAGGTTCCAAGATTAACTGCTAGGATTACATATTCACATGCAAGGTCCTCAAACTTAGCTCAGGTTAATGTTTCCTTTCAGTGGTCAAATGCTAAGCAAATGAACACATTAGCAAGGGAAGCAACTACTCAGCAATAAAACAATCAACAGAAGAAGTGATGTCAGAATCCATACTTAAGAGTCACATTAACAAGACAGAAATGATGACTACATTCAACGAGATGAGGTAACAAACAGAGGAAAACAAGTTCAAACACAAGATAAGATGAGCTTAAATCTAAACAAGAATGGAATCACGTACAGGAAAGCGCACATATACAAAGAGCACAAAATCCACTTGAAAATTTAAGCACAGAGGGATGTTAAAATGATAAACAATGGCTTTGCATTTATATAGCACCATCCATCCAAACAAGACAAAGCGCTTTACAAATATTAATGCATTGAGCCACAGTGTCTTCCAAAAGTATCCATATTCAATTTGAAGTATAGTGTAACAGTACTCTAAAGAACACCAGTGACACCTCTACTGCCTCTTTCCTGTGCAGGCATTCCCTTATTAAACATCACAAATACCCCTGTTCTAAAGCACTTCTGTATTCCATGGCACATGCTATACTTTTATACTCTAGGAGAAAGAAGACTTGAGAGGTATATAATCAGCATCTATAAATACTTATACGGTAACAATGGAATGACAGAAAATTACTCTTATTCTCAAATGTCAGAATGAAGCAATGGCCTACACTTCAAAGAAAAAGTAGGTTTAAGCAGATATTGCAGCAAAAGCTTTCCATGGTTAAGTAGCAGCAACACTAGGAAAAAAAAAAAACACTACCAAGGAATAATTCTAAGACATTAGCACTACACACATTCACAATAATTTTACATAAAATAATTACATCCTAATAATTCTGTAAGAAATTAGTAGACTCAGACTGCACCTCTGGCCCATCTATCATTCTGCAATATCAGAACCACTCTGAAGCGAGAAAAAGCGGGAGACAAGACAACGAGCCTTACCCTCTGAGCTTTTGCAAGTTCTTCTTTCAATCTTTCATAGCCCTTTTCTCTTACTTCCAGTACAGATGGGCTCCGTAAGTGAGATAAACTGTCTGTACTCAACCCAAAAATATCTTCATTTCCTTCAGCAACATCTGCTACTGTAGCACCCTGCAAAAACTCTTTCTCTGCGTTATTGCTCTCCTTTCTGGAATTATTGTGACTGAATGACCCACCCTGGGGTCCAGAGGTAGAACAAAGTACTGCGTCGGTAACATTGATGCTGTAAAAAGAGTGATATATTTTTTATTTACATAATACATTGAGAATAAATACTTCAGAAATGGCAGTAGTGGTGTTGAATGTACCATTATGGACACAATTTAATATTACAACATTTTAAGTAATATTAAAATTATATCTTCAGTAAAGCAAGCAGTTTATATGCAACACACATCAGCAATTTAAATAGAAAGACACACGGAACTTACCTGACAGCTGATGCTTCTCCACAATTCAGTTGTCTGGGAGATGAATAAACAGGTTGTGTGGGAAGGTCAGAAACACTTAATGCATTGGGTTGGATTGGTGTGGAGGACACAACAGAAGGATGCGGTCGGTAGATAACACCGGGTGAGGTAGTTTGTTCCTGAGTCCCTGGCTCATTTACACCAAGGAGATCTGGTGTAGTAGGCGAAGCGAGGTTCACTTCATGAAAGCCTTCCAAGGGGTCACTGGCCATAATAAAAGCCTCATCATATGAAACCCTGAATTAAATAATCACATTATCAGAATGCAAACAGGAAATATTTGCAACTACTTGAATTTAAAAAAGCACAGACAAATATGTTCAGAATACTTCATGATATAATGGAAACTGTGGACTAATCTTGCAAAAGTATCAACTTCAACCACTAAAAATGTTTTTTCCACACACTGGACTGTTGAGTCCAGAAGATCTAATAGCAGACTCCACACCTAAATGGGGTGATGAAATCAAGAACGTGCTCTATATCATAAAACAAAGTCATCTTTAGTATAGCCTACAGATTTTTTGTATTGGAACACAAATATATTACCTTCATGAAAGAGGGGGAGATCTGGGAACCAGTAAGGAAAAAAGCCCCAACAACAACATTTTTTTTTTTTAAACTTAAAGCTTCCACATTTAATCTCAATGAAGCAAATAATCTAGAGACAAAAATCAGTGAACCTTTAAATAAAATTACAGTCCATAGCAGTTTTGGTTAAATTACCCAGCTCACTCAAATGACAGAACTAGCCAATAAGACTTCTCATGAAGCACAGTGACATCTATTTAATACATCACGATTAAGTGACGATGACAATTGTGAATAAGTATCATAGCAAAAATACATTACAGGTGAAAGTGTAATACAAATTGTCAATTCAACTGAAAGTATTTTTAAACTTCATTTTTTAATTATTGATCTTATGTTTTTCATAAGATCAACAGAAAACAAGTACAACACATGAATTTTACAAGCCCTAATAGAAAGCTCCTATTTTCCAGCATTTTATCATCAATGATCACAGAAATCTTTGCATGATTCAAAACTATAAATTCAAAGTAGCATGGAGAAATTTGTGAGGCAATTACTTAGCAGCGATTATTCACTAAAAAAATAAAGAAGAGAGAAAAACAAGGCTTCACAAAGGTACTTAACATGCAAAAAAAACCCCAAAAAAACCTGTTGCTTATAACTGAAATAATACATTGCATTTTACAGAGAAATCTGCCTGGATTCTTACAACAGAAAAGACAAAGCAGAGAGAAGATCTAGAAAGATGATGGTCATATACATGAAGAGACAATGCCATATGCTTATGTGTACATCCAGTTCATTAGCTATTTCATAAAACATACAGAAAGTACCAAAAATGGAATCCACAAATTAGCACATGCAGTAATGTTTTAGTTACATTGACACTTTTTAAAATTAAAAGAACAGTGTTCAAAACCATTTTGCATGCCAAATATTATACTGAGTGTGTATACATCCATTTTAAATAAGGTGCCTTACCACATCATCAGATACACTCAGAAGAAATTTATTTGTTCAGACAGCAAGAATACATTACTAATTTTTCTCTGTTGCTGTTACTTGCTCTAACTAAAAAGTCAACCACCTCTAAGAAACTGCCCAGACTTAAGGGACAAAAAGGACCTTACATGAATAAAAAGGGATGGTTTGGTTTTTTTCCTATTTTATGCAGAAATTTGTTTTTTTCTCAACTATCAACAGCTGTTGCACAAACATGATTTACACAGAAAAATACTGTCACAGTTTTGTGCTTTGGAGCTTTTCTACCCTAACACAGATGAACAGCTTATTTTTGAGTTTAAATAAGTTTGAAAAATATTCTTGTTTGTTTTCCCTATAGCTTTTCTTAACTATTATAAACATTCTTACTACACGCTCTACAGGATAATAAAGCCTGTTAAGTCAACAAATTAAAATGGAGGGACTGCCAGAGTTACGGGCCATTTCTTCAAGGTTAAACTTTAAAAATGTTTTCAGCTCTACAGTGCAATTATGACACATCATTGTTTTACATTTCATAAACTGAAATACTGCCATCTTGAAAAAATAAAATTGCAGAAATAGTCCTTTAAAGTTCATCCACCCAGTTGAAAAATATCGATCTTGCCAGTCTCAGTCAGCTTCACGGATACACAAACACATTCATGTTCATTGTTCCCACCAGTCTTTTTTGACCACCAAGTAAGCCATATCAATATTACTATACTGGCAACACTGCCAAGATGTCTCTTTGTATTTCCAATTCTTTGAATTCCAGTCTTCACAACTAACAGAAGCTGCAGGAAGACGCAGGCTTCTGAACAGGGATGTAGGCTGCCTAGATGCCTTGCCCTTTCTAGGCCTACAGCACTTTGTAAAGTGCACCAAACCCCCCCCCCCCCAACAGAAGAAAATATTTGGACCGTAACTCAGATCAAAATGGGAATAGCTTTTCTGCCACACAATTCCCTTCTGGGTCCATTTCAAGTTTGAAAGAAACGTTCACAGTTCCATTGATAGCTGGCAATCTGACTTGATGTTCAATAGTGGTACCATCGTATTTTGCATCACCAGTACCACTGGTTGTTTTCAGTTGCATACCCCATTGGGTTGAAATTTTCTATAAAAGGAGTTTTTTTCCCAAAAAATATTTTTTTAAAAAATACTGTTTAGCCATTTCCAAGAAAAAAAAGGCTCAGGACAAACTTTGTCAATTTTTAATTTTACTATTTCTGTACAAATCTGTTTGGAGCAAGTACTTTAAGTAAATCAAGTAAGCAACGGGCTCAAAGATGTGCTATTCCACAGCTTTACGATAATTTACAGAGATTCAGCTACATTATGAAGTGCAGAATGTCACGCTGCCTCATGCAGAGAAAAATGATTAGAAGCCTGCTCATTAACTTCCAAATGTTTAAACGCATTTCTAGCTCCCCCTCTGGACCATCACATCAATCTACCATAGGCATATTAGTATGCCTGGGAAAAAAAAAAAAATTTAAAAAATCTATCCTATGTACATGCTCTTACTCCAGTGAGAAATGTTCCACTTAACTCCTTTCTCACAGCTGTTCCACCTAACCTGCCTATATCCTGCAGTGTTTGTAATAGTAAACAAAAAAAAAACAAGCCAAAAAGATTATGGAATTTTATTTACAAGACTATCACTCTGCTTATACATTAAATATCAATCTCAGCCTAAACAGACAGGAGAAATTTACATGTAAATAAATCCACACATATCTTCTCAGTTATCAAACAAAAAAAGCCTTTTCTTATATAGTAAGTAAAAAAGTTATATAAGTTATTTCTGGAAGAGCTGAAAATAGAAGTCCCTCAAGCTAAACTTTTCCCATAGCTTGTGAAATGGGCACTCGTAAGTATACCATCTGTGTAAAACACTTCCCATTCACAACTTTCTTCTTCCCTACTGCTACTTCTCACTTAGCAGCGAGCGGGCAGAAGCTGGGCGCACCACCCATACAAGACAAAGAAGCCCATATTAAATATCTCTAGTTTCAAGACTCACCAACACCATTACGTTGTCACCAAGGCAGCAGCTGAACGCACGTTATGCATTAATGAAGCAAGGCGGTCCTAAAAATAAAAGCCCTCTTTTGGGAAAGAACTCTTCAAAGTAATGGTAAACAGAAAGGGGGTGGGGGTGGGGGGGGGAAGCCCACATTAAATTTCAGCGTCATTAAAGATTACAGGCTTAGTTAAGGGTTTGGGAGGTTTATATTATTGACTAAGGCAGCAATGAACAGCCTTGCTGTGAAGGAACACGAAGCACGTGGTAAGCAGGGAGCTTTACTAGGAGCTAAGCTGACAGCGTGTAGAAAAAAAACCCACAGTGTTGATACTGCACTCTTTAGTAGTAATTCTGCTACTGTGAACAAAAGCTGATATTCTGACATTTCAGCACAGCCCATTTATTAAACAAAAATCATGAATTTTCTTAATACTTTTTCTACCACAGTAATATACGGTGAAAGCTTCCAATAGCATTAGTGTCTACCAAATAGGCGGTTATTTTTGTCTTGGTTGATAGTATGCAATTCGGATGACGCACAAAATTCAAATACTGTAATAAATCAGGATGAAACAACAAAGTAAATTCATCTCCTTATACTTTAATCTGGAAATAATGCAAATTTAGTGGAAGCTGTCAAAATGTTGTAGCTTTTTATCACCTCTCCACTGCCACACTTGCACTGCTGACTACCCACATAACTTCACAACAAAACGATGCCCAAATCTGTTACTTTATCTAATATTAAACAAAAACGTACTACAAAGAAATCAGTTTAAGATGTTTCTATGGCTTCTCAAGAACTCAAGAACTGTGAATATTTTCAACAGCAAACCAAACCGTTTAATCTAATTTTCCTGTTATTACTCTAAGAGGGGCCCAAGTACTTGTCTGAATCAAAGCATTCAATAACTAAATACTAAAAAGCTCCCTGAAAAGCAGTAATTTACTGTAGTTTGTTTTCTTTTGGGGAAAAAAAAAAAAAAGTATTGTTGAAAACTACCTATACAAACTCTGGAGTTTGTCTTTCACAGATTGCTTTTACACACAAGACAGGTTGAATGTGACAACTTTGAACAATCTCCTAATTGTTGTAACCCATTTAAAAGCAATGCCAGCACCCAACAGTTCATGCATCAAAAAAAATTCATTTTTAGCTTTAATAGCAAAGAGCACCATCACAACAGAACAGTTATCTTGACCAAGTGCCTATTAGCTATAGTTTTAATCTTCACACGCCAGGCCTTTTGAAATATAATAAAGTCCCAAGGACTTCATTTATTAGACTCCAACATCTGCTTCAGTTAATTTGGGAGGGGATAGGAAAGTGGATTTTTTGGTAGCAGCTCCTCAAAAGGACTGGCATTAGCCCTCCACCAGGCCTGCATTGTTCTCAGAGGGTTTTAAAAAAAAAAGTTCTGAAGTATGTGGCATTATACGGTCTGGAATGTAGCGTGTTTTAAGCTCTAAAGAACTCAGTAGGGAATTACAGTAGTTAACTAATAAATACCTTTTAAAGAAGAAGTTCAATTAAGTACTGCTACTCAATACCTACACATATCAGATGCAAGCAGGTAGTTTAAATTCAGAAAATTGTTGTAAGGCATATATGGACATTAAATTAAAGTTCCAAAACAATTAAATTACATCTATCCAGTATGAGATATTCATCAGATGTGAGCATGGGACAAAGAAGTTTGGTGGATTTTTGTTTTCTAAAACATTTTACATTTAAGCTTAACCACAGAATTCAGTTTAAACGCTGTTATTAACGCCAGTTCATTGCACAAACACAATTCAAGTCTTGGCACAGGAATTCCCTTAAGGTTTGCAAAAAGAATTCCCACCTTTACAATTTTGCAATTATGACAGAAATTTCTACTTCAGGAGTCCAAATATGCAACAAATTTTTTTTGAAGGCAGTAAGATATGAGAGAAAAGAAAGCACTGAACTCTTCTATCTGCAACTGACCTTGCACTATATATTTACCAACAGATGGTACGTAGAAGGTAAACTGTAGGTTAGGCAGGTCTACAGAATTTAAGAACTAGCAAAACCACACTTGGTTCAACATGAGACTATTTTTTCTATTGCATACCCACCGGTGTTGTCATATAATGCTACGATGTGTGCCGCCTTCTATTCTTCACTCTCATGTTAGGCACCCAAAACACTATTTCACACTGTTTTTAAAAGAAACACACAGTCTATTTGATAGCAAGATTTTATCACGTTAAAAGAATTTTTGTTTTGCTGAACTGATGATTAAAAAAAATATATATCTTTTGAAAACTTTATTACAGGGATATCTTCAACTAGAAAAATACAGATGCAGACAGTAAGTGTCTCTCTTACAGAAACAAGCAGTACACAAGATTCAACAACCTGTATTTATGAAGTGCTCGTGAAACCTATAAATAAACATGGTGTAGAGTCTGGTAGATAGTACACCTATTATTAGAGAGAAAAATCAGTGCTTTGCAAGGTAGAACACTGCAAACTTTTATTGTAAACAAACATTCAAAAAAACCGCCTTTTGGTTCACAAAGGCTCTCTAAAGCAAGTTAAATTAACTGCAAATACAATTCTCTTCGCAGAGCTGTTCTTTTCAAGACAGAGCACTGTTCTGCCTTATCTTGGAAACAACTTCAGAATCCCATCTCAGGTTTAAGCTTGATCACAGTGATTGTAGTGTCATTCTTGCCAAAACTTCAACAGAAATCACACAGAATCACAGGGGTTGGAAAGGACCTCTGGAGATCATCTGGTCCAACCCCCTGCCAGAGCAGGTCCACCTACAGCAGGTTGCACAGGATGGTGTCCAGGCGGGTTTTGGATGTCTCCAGAGTTGGCGACTCCACCACCTCTCTGGGCAGCCTGTTCCAGCGCTCTGTCACCCTCAGAGTAAAGAAACTAAAGACCTTCTCATGTTCAGGTTACACTGAAAATACTCAATTAGCATACTTAAGTAAAAATGGTCATAATTTTAATGATATGTAAAGCTTTCTAAAAATATCTGCAAATGTATTTAAACATTTTCCTAATTCCTGAAAAAAAAATGGTAGCATATTGTTAAGCTTAATTGAAGTGTCTGAATACAAGTTTTAGTCAAGTTACAGTAAGACAAGACTTCAAATGCCATATTAAAAAGGGTTTTAAAAATAAAAATCCAAAGCACACATTTCTTTTCTGGGAAAATCCATAAACGTAAATGGAACAGTGAGAGACCAGCTCATTTGGCATTTTACATGAATTTTAAATTAAGTCAATAAAAGCTATGAAGATAGCTGCAGTCTATAATCCAAAGGCTTATTGTGACTGTCTTCCTATAGAAAAAGATTCCCCTTTTAAATACAGTGTAACAAGATGGATATTTCAGTCGAGTTGTGAGGTGCACTACCATTTGTTATTTATTAAAAGCGTAATGAGAATCGTAAATTATTTATCTTTCCGTGCTCACTAGGTAACGTTAACCAAGCACAGCAGAAGAATGACTGCCAAGTCACAAACACAGAGGGACTGACTTCAACCCTCCCCAGAACTCATTAAACAGATCTATAATAAAAACAACAATAAAAAATATTAAAGCAACAAGACCTCAGGTTTTTCCCTATATTGCGCTGAGAGATGCAAATAGTTGAACAGATGGTAGCTGCCAATACATGCTTCCAGACTGAATAACCTGACATCTGCTTCAAAAGAGAAGCTGATAATTTCACAGTTACGGCAAGTCTGCAGAAGATTAATTATTTTAGCTGTCACTGGGCTTGAGACTTCCTAAGAGCGTGCTTACAAATGACCACAGCGAACAAATCGAGCAATATAAAGCTTAGTAGGCTACCTGCAAACCAAACGGGCGACGCTCAAACCCAGGAAAACACTGGTGCTTTCTGTCAGCCAGAGAAGCACCGAGGGGATGATGATCATCGAGGACTTGGCCGCTCGCTGTTCTCCCGTTTCCAGAGCCCTGCGACTCTCGGGAAACTAGTGGAGCATCCTCAACACTTCGGCGGCACAAATTTCCGCACCCTTCATCGCTCGCCGTCAACTCGCGACCAGAATTTCCCTCCTGCGCTTTGCAGCCTGGCGTGACCCGCCTTACGAAATTAAGGGTAACCGAAAGCCCTGCGAGTTAACTACTAGAGCTTCAAGACGACTTACCGGCCACCACGGACTAACCTGGCTGTTGCTCAAAGACCTTAAAAGCTCAAAGACCTTAAAAGCAGCCAGAAACGCCAGAGGCGAGCGCAGCTCCACGCCGCCACGCAACACAACTCCCCTCCGCGCCCCAACGGCGCTGCCCGCGGCCCCCCCGGCACCACCGCGCCGGGCCCAGGCGGAGGGGGCGAAGCCCGAGAACCCCCCAGGGGGCTTGCGAGGGAGGAGGAGACTTCGGCACCAGCTTTGCTACTTCTCGCAGCCACACACACACACTCACACCCCGCTCCCCTTTCAGTCATTCCTGCCCGGACGCCCTTCTCCACCTGGGAAGGGCCGCCGCGCCGGCAGCCCTGAGGGGAGGCGGAGAGCTGCCCCGGGCCGCCGGCTCTTTGTCCGCCCTCCGCTCCCGCGGAAGGTGCCCCCGGCGCTTTCCGGGCTGATCCCCGGGAACTACTTTTGCCCGGTTTTGCCCTCGACCGCGGCTGGGTTTGTGGCCAAGCGCATCCCTGCCGACGGCTTCACCCCCTCTCCCCCACGCGAAACCCCGACGGAGCCGGGGGCTCCCGGGCCAGCGGCGCCTTCCCGCCGCAGACGGCCACGGCGGCACGGCCCGGGCCGCCACCCGCCCCCGCGCTCTTCCGGGGCGGCCGCCGCGGGCG
>VZSF01004659.1:2974628-3046283 GCA_013398295.1 Chionis minor | reverse complement strand
CGCGCCGGGTGCGGGGGAGCCCGGCCGCCCCCTCCGCCACCACCGGCGCCTCAGGCGGCGGCCCCGGGAACGTCAGGGGCGGCGAGGGAGCCTCGTCGCCCACCGCAGCCCGCCGGGGACCGGGGCAGGGGCCGGGGGGCAGCCTTCTGCCAGTGGCGGCGGCGGGGCTGCGCGCGTGGCGGCCTTGAAGCGCGGGCCAGCGGCCCAAAATCCCGCTGAAGGAGGGTCTGGGGAAGGGTTTTCCTAGGCACTGCTGGTAGTCAGGCGCGACGCCAGCAGGCACAGATGGGTTTCAGGGGCCGAAAGGTCTGGCAAGAGGAGGCCTGAGGCTGAAGGGACGCATCGCGGGGCCGGGAGGGTGGGTCAGGGGCAGCCTCCGTCCTTCTGCTACACGCAGCGCCAGGGCGGCCCGTGGCGAACGCTCCGACCGCAAAACGCTGTTAGATGGCTTCCTTGGGCCTGGCTGGAAAGGTACTGGAGACTCGCTGCTGACACCACGTCAGGCACCGCGTTCTGTGAGAATAGGTGGCTGCAAACACTCACGGCTTCAGGAGACGTCAGCCAATGTTTCCATTACTCTGCTTGTCACCTGGAAGAGAGGGTTCAGACCTTGCTTCTGTTCAAGGGCACGTGAGGAGAGGGCTATTAAAGTCTGAATGTTTTGCTACCATGAAAAACACGAGGAAGTTAATAATTCTATATTTAATGGTGTACAGTAACAAAGGCACAGGATTACACAATTAAAAATGAGAAAATGAGACTTACGCCAGATCATTATCCAGGGATTTTCACTCCTAGGGCATGCGCTATCCCAAATGAGGTGCTGAGCGTGCCAGATGCATGTAATAATTAAAGACCGAACTGTACTTCGTATGCACAAGATGTGTGAAATAAGGTCACATATAGAGCTAAAATAGGGCTAACCTACCAAAAAGGTGTGTTTTTCCAGCTCTGCTGGTTTGTCCAATAAAGAGATACTACTACCACCACTTCTCATCTTGGCTTGCCTGTGTCCTTAAGCCATCACTGCTGCCATCTTGACACAACTAGGGTAGCTCAGGCAATTTTCCAGCTTTTTGGACATTCATATGCCACCTTCACTTTTTTTCCTTTTGAAGTCTTGGTCTCTACTGCTTTCTGTTTTCTAGGTCTTTAAAAGCAGTAAGCAAAATGCTGGAAAGCTACAATAAACAAGACTCCATTTTACCACCAATCCGATTAGATTGCCAAAACATAAGCTTCAAATGACAGCAGTATTGGCTGGGTGATGTATTTTCATCGCTGTTGATGCGGCTGAACTGAACCATGTGCTGCAATGGTGAGGAACTTTAGCAAAAAATCTAATGTAAACAAGATCTTGTCCCATTCATCAGTTAAGGGATCTAGGCCACATTCCAGTCAATAATTGAAGCCTTAATTATCTTGACAGCTTTCCACTGAATGTGAAAGAATCCTGTTTGGCCAGTCCTGCAGGACATAGCCACAGACAAATAATGTTGTCTGTGGCACACTCACCATAGCATCCACGAAGCAAAAAGTTCGTTGAGGGCAAACAAATACGACAAAGGGGATGTCATGGGACAAATGTATCAATGCCATTCATCATAAAGTAAATATATTACCTATAAATAGTAATATCTTCTAAATGCCTTTTCAGTATGTAAATCTACACTGACTACGAAGGGGCTCAAGCAGCAGAAAATCATCATCCAAAGCTTTTCTGGAAGCAATCTGAAACCCAAGAAACCACGCAGTACAAGAAGCAGACCATTCAAATAGCAGTATGATTTGAAGTTTGTTGTGAAAAGCCTCATAGAACAGAGATGTTCAGTTTGAAGAGCTCTGACCTTTCAAATGATTGAATTTGGTAATATTGACATGCAATAGGACCCAGGCAGTGCTATCAGAATACAGGTTTGCCAAATTAGAAGATGCCAGAACGTTCATTAAAAACACGATTGCAAGAGACGTGACAAGTGGAATCGGAAGTTGAAAACAAATGTATTAAGACATAGTAAACTGACAAGAGTCTATAATTAGGATCTGTAATCCTATAGTTCTTAATCCTGTACAACGACTGTACTTGGCATGACAATCTGCTGTCTTAACCAGATTAGACATCTTGCATTTCAAGAAATAAAAGCAATACAGTTCCAAAGACATTTGACTATGCTAAAATTAATCACCAACAGATTTATTTTGTTAAAGTGCTCCTGTATTTTGCTGTATGTAAGGCTTTAAAAGTCACGCCGCAACAAACCGCAGAAAATATAACTCACACGGTTAAAATTAAAAGTTGAAACAATTTGGATTTAATCCGTGGACAGANGCAGGAATCTATTTTACAGAGTGCTTTTATCCAGTCCTTGGTTCCTTCCTGAGCTGCACGTCAGAGCAGGGCTACTTCTCCAGGCATTATGAGCTGGGAGCCGAGGGTAACCCCACCAGTGAGGGCACAGTCAAGAGCAGGGCTAGGTTGGTGATAGCAACAGGCTTTGTCATACACCTAGTGACCATCACACAAGGTGAGATGGCAAATCAAGTCTGGGATTGTCGTGGGTTTGTTACCTCAAACCAGGACAGGGATCCATCCAGGAAGTCTTGCAAGGAAAAGCAAGAGACAGAACCAGAGACTTACATGTAAACTTAGACCTATAACGTAGGTCTGAGGCTCCCCCAAGGAGGGAGCAACCAAGACGGGCTCACCCAAAACGTAAATCCTGGTGACCTGGGCCTGAGCTTAAATGGAGTCCACCAGAGTCCCTTCCCACTATAGGAAGAAGGTGGCTGAGTAGGGGTCCCAGATGAGGCTGATCAGGGCAATTAAGGCCTTTTAGTGCCCTTAGGTCCCTGACAATCAGGAAAACTGGAAGTCCTTTTAGAAACAAAGGCATACATTGCTATTGTTCTAAGTAAGCAAAGTCACTGTTCCAAGTGGAAAGTGATGTACAGTTTGCATCTTTGGTGGCATAACATATGCCATGGGTGCTGTCTCTGATTAAATAGATGTAATCTGACAGGACCGTTCAGCAGAACTGCACAATGTATGAAGTCTGGAGGATGGACTTTGCTGAAACTGAGTTGTTTCTAATGAATGCTAGTATTTGCTTCTCCCATCAAATCTATTCACTTGGCTTGTTAAATCAGTTCAACTGTTCCTTTTGAACTCCTCAGTGTGCTTAAATGCCCCAAACTAGAAATTCCTGTTCTCCAGCTAAACAGAAAGCTGGATAAGTATCTTGGCACAGACTTGGCCACAGCAGTCTATGTACTAACAACTGACAGTCTGACTTGTGTAGCTCCTCTCCAGTTATACTGGTGCAAAATGTGGTAAACATCATTGCAAACAGTTCCTGCACAACACAGAGTCCCCCTGAACTGCATCTGTTGTCTGTCCAGGTTTTCTATTGTATTTGACCCATCTGTCTGAGACACTGTCTTCAAATGTAGCTGTTTCCTTCACTAATAGTACAATCCACTGGACCAAAGAAAATTCTTTCAGGGCACATGAGACAAAGGTGTTTTGCAGAAGGTAGCCTCAGACCATGGCAGGCTTCTCTGTTGAAGACCAGAATGGCTGCAGGACTTTAAAGAAGCCGTTCTTTAAAGTGCAGCGTTTTTCTTTGATCTGACTTTAATTAAAGTTTCTCATCTATACACACAAACACAAATGCCAGCTAATCAAATTTTTCCTCCTCCAGGTTGGGAAGAATAAAAGAATGAGATAGTTGTTCTCTTAATAGAAGAAGTTTGAGTGTGTGGGGAGGGAGGATGTCTCAGTAATTTCACAGATAAATAAAGCAGATAAATTTTGAAATCTTATTTTCTACTTGCCTGTGCTACTTCCTACTTGCTTCTCTTACTGTTTTTTTTTTATATTGAATAAACTGTAATTATTGCCTCCCTTTCAATGAAGGTGTTATAAAACAATAAACTCAAGCAAACTGAAGGATGACTCTATTAGTAGAAGTCACACATGCATTGTAACCCCATAGCACAGTGAAAATAAACAAAGAATGGTCTACTATGTACAAAAAAGGTACAGAGACTGTAAATCTTACCTATTTTAGAGGAATTTTTTTTCCTTCTACTAGCTCAACTGAACCAGTGCTAGCAGTTTTGGGAACTGTGGTATAGACAAGAATTCCCTACTCGGGCATATTTCTTCAACTTTTAGCTAAGCATTTGGAAAGCAAATCTAATTGGTACATTGACATAAATAAGCATCCAGCTTATGCGAGTCCTATAACTACTGCTCTTACCCTTTTGGTGCTTTCCCTGTTTTCACTGATATAACATTAAAACCAGTAAGGTCTGTATTTTTCTTCAAATTTACCCTCTGAAAAAACACTAAATAATAGCAAATAGGCAGGATTGATGCTAACTACTCCTGAAGATTCTTCTCAAAACTTCCAGTGGTGGAAGACAGCACAGCCTCCCTAAGCAGTGCATTCCAGTGCCAAACTATCCTTAGAGTTAGAAATATTTTCCAAAATCTAACGTGATCTCCTTTGCTGCATTGTAGGGCAAGAGGTAATGAGCTTATCTCAGTGGATGCAGGAAGCAACAGTCTTTAGGGTATTTGATGGCATCAACTATCCCCTTCATTTTCTCAAAGAATAAGCACACTTATTTTAATCTTTCCTTATAGGTGATGGGGTTTAGACCTCCAGTTGTTCTTCTTATTCTGTCCTGTGGGTCCTCATCTTTGTAAAAGAACAGTGCTCAAGTCTGGGCACAGCACGCCAGCTGAGGTCTGAACAGCATTTGCTTTAACATATCACACACCTGCTTATATATCCCAGCACAAATCACTTTATTTTTTCCTTACAGCAGCAAAATGCTGCTTAACCAGTTTTTCTCCAACTCGTGTTTGACTTTGCTTGTGAACTTTCCTCTATGTCCATTGATTCTTACTGCATTCTGATCTTGCTCTGAAAATAATGTTTATGGCTCTTCGTATCTGGCAAATTTCATAAGTGCACTCTCTATTCCATCAGCCAAGTCGTTAATTAAAGGATTGCACATTATAAGAACCAGAATGATCCTCTGAGACAAGATGCTTACCTTAACAATTAGCCATCCAAAGTCATGGTTTGAGCATGGTTTTCATGTCAGTCTTCTACTGTCTTTGCAGTAGTTTGTGGTAGATAGTGTGTCCCTCCCTTTTTATGAGATGTCACAGGAGGGAATTTCAAAAGCCTTACCAAACTCTGTACCACATGTATTGCTTCTTTCCTACTTGTCTCGGAATGACTCAAATTATATGCTCAAATCACCTAACAAATCTATTGTAGTATCAAAACCTCAAAATACTTCATAGTCCTTTCCTCTGTCAGATTTGCCAAAACATTAAATCAGCATCAGAAATAAGAGCTTAAAGTGATATCTAAAAAGTGAATGCTCATTAAAGTTCTGTATTCTTCAATTAAAAGTCAAGGCCTGAATGCAAAAAAAAAAAAAGGAAATAAATTCTTTTTATACACAGCAGATATCTATACACAACCTGCAGAACTCACTGACACAATATAACGAGAATGACAAATTCTTTATCATATTAAAAAAACCAAACCAACCTTTATATGCCTATACAGAACACAGCCTAATCAGGGAAGATACGAATGAATAAAGAATATAAATTCCCTATTAACTATTAAATGACAACTATTAAATGACAAGGATTAAAAAGACATTTAGCCTTCGAGCATGATAGTTTACAATTGTGCACTTTGAACTTAAGACTGATTCTGCAAATAAGCTGCCCAACTAGGCAGATTCTGCTGTTGCATGTAAAATAAATAATGCTTCTAGGTTTTTTGAAGGAGCTTATAAATGTAACATAATACTAAGCGGAAGAAACATAAAAACAGAAATGGCCTTAACAACTTATGTAAGGACTGACATGTGGTTTCGTTTATCTTTAGAAGCAAGCCAGGGACGGATCCAGAGTGTGATTAAAAATAGTACATGTTCATCCCTAGCTAGAAGACAGCAGACATGCCAAACCTGAACTCAAAAATAAGAAAATAAAAATACAAAATACATTTTCACCTGAAAATTAACCCCGTGAAAGCCAAAAGAACTTTGTAACCCTGACAAACCTATACATAAAACTCGAGAATCCTTTTACCTGATGCGACTCCAAAAATAGCCCCAACAAATACTCTGAATGATAACAGTGAAAAGCATAGGGTGAGGATTCAGGAATCCTATGTTTTATTCACAGTTCTGCTTTGGATCTGGGTACCCTTCCCTGTGCCTTAATTTATCGATCTCTAAACTAAAATTCATAAGGCTTCCTCCTTCCCTATAACATGTTGTCATGTGATAAAATTTAAATAATGAGTTTTTCAAAGGTCTTCATTCTTTCGGACCAAAGTTGCTATAAAAATGGAAGATGTGGCTTTAATGGGCTGGTTTTTCTTTATTTTTGTTCAGTGACGGAGATTCAAAACCAGACTTCAATCAAGGCTGCCAGGTATTACTACATTCTGCTCTGCAAGGTGAAGCTGATCTCATGGAAAAGTTGTTGCAGGTACCAACCATTTCCCTCTGTGATGGAAATACTGTTTTATTCATGTTCTGTCCAGCATTACTTAGTTGGGATGGACAGCACTCCACTAGGCATAGAAATGCCTCCTCATTTAGAGTGGTCTTTTTCTTCTCCTTGTCTCCTTCTGTCTTCTCCAGCTTGGCAAACTCATGGTGGGAATTCTCTGCAAGTTCAGCAAAGCAGAGAGGCATTTCTGAAAAGTAGCATAAATCCTTTACTCAGTCACACAGGTGGTAAAAAATGCTGAAGTAGTATCGAAATCAGAGCAATTCCAGTTCCACAAAAGAGAGGAACACCTTTTTACACCTGCCAAAATGACCTTAAAAATGCTAGCCCTCCCAGGACTCTTGTCTCCACTAGCGTTTACATCCGCATTACATTCCATTGATTGGAAATGTGCCCACACTCACCGTGGCAGGAAAAGTTTTCCCTCACCTCACTAAAATAGTCAAAGGCTGGACTTCCCCAGAGGAGTGTGAAGGATGAATTCCCCGGCTGATTGATGCACCGTTTGATGCCTGTGTGTTCTGGGTTGTGTGCTGGCTCAGCAGCGACGCAACAAGCGCAGGGTTTGTTTCGTCTGCTCTTGGCTCACGGACTAAGCCTGGTGTCTGGGGGAGCAATGAGACTTTCGATTTTGAACCAAGGTAAACAAACACAGCGTAGTCCGTATTTTGCAAAAGCTACCCAGGCTGTTTAGGCATTTTTTTCTAATTGAAAAGTTGCAGAAAGCAGAGAATTAAAGGGTTCGTTGCAGTTCAGGTGGAAATTATTGGGCTTGTTGTCCGTAGAAAAAGGAAAGGCTAGTTGTTTATCTCTGTTGGTTCACTAACCTCTCTGCTCTTTTTCCTGAATGCTACTTTCTTTCCCCTCTTAATCAACATCTGACAGATGAAATTCTGAGGGAAACATTTAGCACTGAAGTATGCAAGGGAGGAAAGCCAGAGCTAGCTTTAATACAAGGTTGGCAGGACCACCTGGGTCATGGAATAAAGTCCTGAATTTTATCCTTTTCACGTGTGTATCAAGCACCATTTTTAATAGCAGTAAGCATTATTAGGCTTTTTTGAAATGAAACTAGCTAAATATGAGAAAGAACTCATGTGAGTTGTTCCTTTTACAAAAAGGAATTGATGGTGGTCAACCATCCTGATGTAATATTTTTTTATGCACAAATACCAGTAATCCTATTCTCACAAATACAGAGAATTTTGTCAAAGAATTACCAAAGCTGTCCTCAATTGTTAAATGGGAGAAACAGAATGGTTTGTTGTACTGTTATGTGTATAGTCCACTGTTATGTATTATTGCTGTTGTTACTATTTTTATTATTATTATATTTCCATGCAGAGAACAAGATTTATCATTTGCTACCCTCACAGATGTACCACCGCTCACTGAAAACCTAGCCCCTTAAGCAATAAAGAACATGAGTTTGTGTTACTTCCAGTGATAGCTCAAAAATCTTGACTGAGAGCAAAAACATTCCTGTTGTACAAAGATGAGTTATTAACTCTAATGCAAATAAACACTCTTGGTATTCTTATAAAAGAAACATGCCCATGTGAGAAAAGATCCCTCTTTCTCAAATCTAACTCCCTAAGAAGTGCAGGAGACGTTAATATACATTATAAAGCACAGACTGTTTATCAACCATCAATATTCTTCAATGTTCACAACAATAGAATATTCTGTTAACATAGCTTCTTCATTAAAAAAGAAAAGAAATTACAGTTTTGCAGCATCCTGTGTGTACAAAAGGATGATTATGCAAATGGCTGTGCAATCAGCTGCACTTTTAGGCAAGCGAGGAAATTATCCAACATTGAATGCTTGACATTACGCCAGAAGTTTTGAAACCCTGGTCATCTCGCAAAGCAGAAGGACACCGACTTCAGAAGAGCCAGTCCATAGAGCAACGTGAAGCACCTTCTGCGATTGCCCATCTGCCCGTTTAGCTTTCACTTAACTGAAGTTCTGTTAGCCTTTATTAACTAACCCACCCAGTCTGTTGTTTCAGATGAACAAGATAAGTAGCACTTTGGAGAGGTAGGTCCTAAGTCAAGGGAAAGCTCTCCCAGTCAATCCAGGCATTGGCTTTTGAGCCCAGTTTGTGGACACCTTATTCCTGGTTGCTTTGTTGATCCCATCTTCTGTCTGACAAGTCCCATGCCGTGACATGTTTGCTTTTGTGTGTCTGTGCCTTCGGGCAATAAAAGGATTGTTGAGGCTGATAACAGTCACAGTAATAATAATATTTCTAATACCAAACTCAGCAGTACCACATGACAAACGATGCTTATTTCATTCCAAGGAAGTTGCAAAGCAAAGTGTTTCTGAATACAGTTTTACAGTGCTCGGAGAATTAATCTGTCGGGGCAGCAGGCTTTATCCTGCAGACAAATTCATTTGTAATCCTCTGAAGTATTTTACCATGTGACTTTGAGAGATAAAAGAACCTCCTTTAAAGTGTATTTCCACAACCCACACTGAGTGATGCTAAGTGCGGTGGTATCTCTCCCGCTAGATTAACTTTTAATTATTGCAATTTCTCTCATAAAAGAGACTGTAAGATATCGCAGCAGCTCTCTACATGTTCAGTCTATCGGCAGAGGACATTTTATGTTAATTTACTCATTTGTTTAAGACAGAAATTCCAGGAGCAAGTGACAGTAAGTAGAAAAATAAAGCAAAACTCAATATGTTCTCGCCTGAGAAAATCTGACAGGAGCTTCTTTAATACTGCCTTCTTCCCAACATTTTAATTATTCACTGCTTTTCAATAAGAAAATTCTTTCATGTTGTTCAAACCACATTTTAGCTTAGTTATTATGGCATTTATTTGGATATCGGCATTATGTGTTGTTGTTACTAAAGTGTTTCCTTGAAGCTTCACTAGCACGCAATATGAATTAATGTCTCTTCCAGAAATCTTCCAATATAAATGGGTACAAAAAATCAAGAGCAAAGAGAAGCAGGAAGCAAAAATAAATGAAATAACTTGTATTTCATGGATTTCTACCCTCTGTTGCACTGCGGTGTCTTGTTAAACATCTGTGAATGATATTAGGAGAAACCTGTCTAGTTACACAGCACTAAAATGTTTTTGTCTCTGTGATTTATGTGTGTCCAAAACACATGGAGAGAACATGAATGCAAAACACAGTAATCATTAGTAGAGCTGCATATTCAGAGGAACTTCTGAAAACTGTTTTTGTAGATGAGATCTCTCTTGTCTGCCATATACACTCATAAAACAAAAGGACAAGTTTTGCTCCTGTTTCATGATGATGCAACAACATTTGCTAAGGATGTTCATCAGGAAAGATCAGAAGAAGGACAAGAAGTGATAAAATTATGCTATTCCTTGCAAATGTGTAATACTATTTTACATACTTCACAATTTCTTCTTTTTTTGGTTACCTTTTAGGAACATAGCCTATACAATTAGAATTTCTGCAAGCTATTTGCAATATGACACCTGTTAAAGATAATTGCATGTGCTAGCAAAGCACATGCAAGCACAAAATATCTTAACAAAGTATTACTTCCTTGTCAAGTCTTGAAGATATCTTCATTTGGATTAAGTCCATAATAAGACTCCATATAGACTTTAAATGGTCTCTAAGATCTGCAAAATCATTCCTTAACTGCAAAGGTGAAAAAAAATAGTGGTTCATAGTATAAAGAGCACTGAAATGATAGTACCAGTTTGCAAGTCTTGCTTATTATTGTGAGATTTTAAGAATCTGCTATAAAACTTCATTTGCTGCAGTGGACTCGGTGGACTAATAAATGGTCATGACCACCCATACATTTTATGGTGAAAATAGTCACGTAGCAGAAGGGAAGCAATACAAATATGAATCCTAACATAAATTCTTCTATATTTCCCTCAAAAATATGTATTTATTTCCTCTATTATGTTGTACACATCAGCTGTCTATTAGCCTGTTAATCAATTGGCAATTTTTGAATGTGGTTCTTCACTAAATAATGTATTAAAGCGCTAGGAGATCACTCATTGCCCAAGTGGCTCATCATGGCATAGATTTACTCATTCAACAGAAAGAGAGGGTTATGAGAAAATATGAGTTCCAGTTCCTAATAGCAGGTCACAGACCGTGGGTCTCTCTGTGCTTCAGAGTCTGTTCCCAAGCCCAGTGTTTGATGGAGTAGTTTTTACCGTACCAGCTTGGAAGAATTCATGCTAATTATTTTAAAGAAATCTTTCTCTTGAATCTCTGGGAACTAATCCAGGCTCGTTCCATGATAACTCCAAGCAGGTAATGCTCCAGAAAACCTATGTCCCCTTTCCTGTCAAATTGCCCAAGGCTACCTTGCCCAGCAAAATACTACTGGCCCAACACAGCGTATCTATCCCAACCTTGTTGGAAGCTCATCAGCAATGAGCAGGATGCAGCAGTGGGGTTTTATTGCTAGGCAAGTTGGAAGAATTCTGCATAAAAGAGCCCTGCTCTGGAGCGTGATTTGCCATAAGGGAGCAACTCCACCCAACCTCAGCTAGTCACTGCTGATACCTGGGAGGAGGCCAGGAGATCAGAGGTGTCCACCTCTGATAGAGGTGAATCTTCATAGAATCATAGAATCATCTCTCTGTCTGCCAGCTCTGTCTCTTCTTCCCGAAGAGTCTGTTGGGCACCTTGCTTCCACTGCCACCATAGTTACATTGTCTCTGGCCACTAGCACGTGGTGGCCAATAATGAGGTGGAGGAGGAGGACATATCCTGGGCTGCATCAAAAGAAGTGTGGCCAGCAGGTCAAGGGAGGTCTGCCCCTCTACTCCGCTCTTGTGAGACCCCACCTGGAGTCCTGCACCCAGCTCTGAGGCCCCAAACACAAGAAGGACATGGACCTGTTGGAGTGAGTCCAGAGGGAGGGCCACAAAGATGATCAGAGGGCTGGAGCACCTCTCCTATGAGGACAGGCTGAGAGAGTTGGGGTTGTTCAGCCTGGAGAAGAGAAGGCTCCAGGGAGACCTTATAGCAACCTTCCAGTACCTAGAGGGGGCCTACAAGGAAAGCTGGAGAGGGACTTTTTATCAGGGAGTGTGGTGATAGGACAAGGGGTAACAGTTTTAAATAAGAAGAGGGTAGATTTATATTAGATATTAGGAAGAAATTCTTTACTATCAGGGTGGTGAGACACCGGGACAGGTTGCCCAGAGGGGTTGGAGATGCCCCATCCCTGAAGGTGTTCAAGGCCAGGCTGGATGGGACTTTGAGTCCCATTGACAACCATTCTATGATGACGTGGGACGGTTGTGCCCAGTGTCTCTCCATCCCTGGTGCTGTAACACCTCTGTGAGACTTCAGTCCAGTGGTTGAGGGGCAGAGGAACAGATACCACAGGCCTCCCTTTGCTCTGACACCTCCGTACAGCACTGCTTACCTATGCACTTGCTGCAGTGATGTCCTGCACATGGCTTCCATGACAGCAGCCCTCTAAAAGCTCCAGCAGGCATTCATTATACAGCACGACTGTCACGGCCTTGTCAACATCACCCAGAAGCGAAGGAGTGTGACGTGTCATTAACCAATATTTTCTCAGTCCTTAGGCTTAGCTGACACTTCTGTCAGAGACCAGGAAACGCATTCACTGCTGTTTTCTTCCTCCTGAGTACCCTTCTTCATACTCTGCTCCTAAAGCAGAAGGAAGCTTCTAATGTCTTTAAAAAAAAAGGATTTTCGCAAAGCTCTGTAGCCAGTCCTTGCTGAACCAAAGAAATTATTGTGATGGCTTTCACAGCCCTTCTGTAAAAAATGTGCTTTTGGAGGCCAGCACCAGTGTTGTTAATGTTGTGGATTCAAAATGTCGACACAAAGGTAAACTGAAGATCTGAATCAAAATCTAAGACTGCCTTAAAATTTACAGTAAAGGTCTCCTCTCACTCATGCTAACACAGACATTGGCGTCAGCTAGAAAAGGTAGTAAGTTCATTAACTGGGAACGCTGCAGTAGCAGTTACAAGCTACTACTCTCTCCCCCGGCCTTCCTCCCACATTCAGATGGACCAAGGCAACCCATAGGGGCCGGACAGCTTAAAATGGGAGGACAATTAGCTGGGAAAGGATGTGCCCAGCCAAGTCAGAGGTTGCAGTAAAGCCACAGAGCAGCCTCTGTTAGCAAGGGCTCTACACCAATCAAGTCTGCTTCTCTGGGGGAGGGGGGATATGGAGAAGGAGAAATAAAAATGTCGCCTATCTTTGGGAAAAACCCAGCAAGGACTTAGCGACATTTAAGTGATAAAAAAGAGGAGTATTTCCTACAGAACCGGTCACAATGGAGCTACATGGCTGGAAACCTGTATTTATTTCTGCCTCTGAACGCACGGGATCTCTAAATCTTGTGTCTTCTGCAAAACAGCTCAGAGCCAGTGGAGCAATCTCAGCTGCCCCAATCTGCAGGAAGACCGGAGAGAGCCGCCAGGAAAACCACCTGATACCCACTGACACACAGAGGTGCTATTATTTACTGCTCAGCAAGACCAGCAAGCGATTATACTCGGCAAAGAAAGATGTTTTAGGTCTAAGTAATTATTTTACCAGTGACCTTAAAATATCCCTGTTGTTAGGAGTTTTCCTTGCAGAGGGCAGTCACTGTAATAGGATCAGGCAGCAGGTTTCTTCATGCCAAGTCACTGAATGCTAAAATGATTTGTCATCTTTTGCCACAGGCGACTGCCTGACACACACATGCCACAGTCTAATGTCTTGCCTGCTTTGACATCAAAGTGTCTTCCTTCTGCCATTGCCAACGAGAAGAAAGGCAAACAATGGCAGCAACTTATTTTCTTTCTGAGAGAGTCTTAATTAAATAAGTGGTCTCAAATAGCTTAATGGATCTCAGGCAGGGGGAAAAGCCTTTCATCATAAAATGTATTAAATCTATAAATCTCACTTACTCTTTTCCCCTGCATTTTTTTTTTTTTAATTTACTTCGCAGTCGCATTATTTCATTCTCCGTAGAGATTAATGGCAATATTATATGACATCTCCTGGGCTTTTACAGTCTGTCACCTTTTACAGCTCCCTCTTTATGCCAGGAGTCATAAAAGCCAGAGTTGATCCCATTTTACAAAGGGGAAGGTGGGAAGAAGTCCTGTGCAGATCCTCCAGTCGCAGCAAGGCTTTCACATGCTGAAATGTACTGTCGTGAATAGGTGCATTGAGTCTTTTGGTAACAGCAACTCTGCCTATTCTGAGGGATGGGTGATTTCTACAGCATACCTCAGAGTTCTGATTTCCCAATTCGAATCAGCAATGCAGCAGAGGTGTGCTCTTGGGTGGCACTGAGGTGCAGCTGAGGCACATTCCCAAGTTTGGTGGGGTCGTCTCCGGTCTTCCCATTCAGACATAGTTAGTGCTGTTCACTGATGTGTCTCCACAGAGCTGGCTCAGAGAGATCACACTTTTCAAGCAAAGTCTCAGAGAAAAATGCTCCCTTCTTGTCCATCCTGTTTTGGGGACAGGAAATAAAATGTAGAAAACTGGAGGTGGCCAAACCGTCGCAAGATTCTTTATTCAAATGAAAGGGGTCCTTCCGATGGCAAGTGGCGTTATAATTATAGACTAGAAAAGAGCAAGATCAGCAGCTGCTGCTGCTGCTTGCGTTTGTTCCCTCTGTAACTGACAGGACAGAGTACTTGGCAAAAACAGACTTCCAGAAGTGGAAAGACATTTTAACCCCTGTTCTTGTCAGTCCACTCCTCCTGGGGCTCCGCAGCAGCAACCCCTTGCTTCAGGTTAAGGGAAGAGCAAGGTGACAATTGCAGAGCTGAAGGGGACTTTGTTTGGGACGTCTGAGGAAGAGGAAGGGTCCGGGATTTGCCTTCGGGCTTGGATTGCTGAATCAAAATAGCAGGTCAGTGGATATAGCGTGTGCTTAATATGCTTTTATAGTTGGCTTAACTCAAATCTCTCTCACTCACTTTCTCTATGTTATAAACCAAGAAATAAGGTGATACAATGACAAGGGTCTAGGTCTGCACAGAGGCACTATTTATTTATACATTCTGTAATGTGCTTTTCATGGTTAGTTAGGAAACACTGATGGCTGTTATTTTTTACTGTGGTTTCTCTGAATCCTAATGCATCCTCAAATTCTTAGCCAGGCGAAAATCCCATTTACAGTTCGGTTCAATATTAGGGGGGGAATTTTATTTTTAGGTGTTTATGCCTAAAGGCTTCTGATGATCTTAGCAAAAGTGGAGTAATATATAACTTACATTTCAGCCTGTACTTGAGAAAGTTTCTGAGACAGAACAAACATGGAGCAAAAGGAAAAGCTGTGTCATGGCTGTGAGCCAAAGTCTCTGCAGGCATAAAATGGACGTAACGTGTTAAGTCCTCAAAACTCGCAAATCCACACCAGCAGAAAGCCTAGCCCTATATCTGCTAATGAAGTTAAGGGCAACACAATTGATAGGAAGGTCTTTCATGGCACCAGTTCCTGTGGTATCTAATCTAATGCTCTCTGTCCTTCTGTGGCCCGGGCCAAAACAGCGCTCAGGCAGGAATGTGCTGGGGGGCATCGTTATGCTTTGCTCTTCCTGTCCGTCTCAGTTTTAGCTTTTTAATTTCCTATGACCATGAGTAAGGTTGGAAGGACCCTCAATCAACATGCTTCCCATGAACCAAGGGCTTGCGACCACTGCGCAAGAACCAGCCCCAGCACAAGGCTTTATGCCAAAACTTCCCGCTGGTGGGGGGGCTGTATGCAAGTGGTTGTAGTTGTTCCCAGAGTAAAAAACACAAGTGCAGATTTAAATCTGTGTTTGCTATGCTGTGGAATCTAATGAGACAGACACATAGCTGTCTTTCATAGCTTCATATAGGAATCTTAGGTCACCTAATCTGACTTAATATATATTTTAGGACATTACATTATATTACCCTGAAGTCCCTATATGAACCCAGTGATAAAAGCTCAATAAAGCATTTGCTTAGCAGGAAACTAAGTGCGTGACAGGTGTCACAGGCAAGGCAGGGCAGGGAAACCAAGACACCAAAGCCTGAAATTGCTCTAACAGTCACACTTTTCTTTGCCCTGTCTCAGAGGCAGAAAGAAAAAGCTGAGGGCGTCCAGTGCCTCCCAAGCTAATGTGAACAGTTTATATTCTGAGCCAAGGGGATCAAGTAAAGTGCTAAGAGAGTGCTGGAATCTGATTAAGTGAAATATAGTTGCTTGAATCAAGCAGGCAAATTGCACTTCACAGAGAAAACTTTCCTCTCCCAGTCTAATGTGGGGGTGGGGGGAGGGAAATATTCTTCATCCTGAATTCTATTATCATTGCAGATCAGCAGTTGTGGTCAAAACCCATCCACTAGGCCTTGCAAGACGGGATTTGCTGCAGCTCTATAGAGGAGGTGGACCCATTTTGTCCAGCTTAGCTAGAGGCCAGTTTCTGGCACCATCTAGTCACCGGGAGGATGCCTGGGAGGATGACTCGTTCCTGAACCCCATATGCAGAAACTGAGAGCTGTGGATTTGACACTAATCACTGCCCTCCTGAAGAGCTGCAGATGCCGTGAGGGCGCTGCAGGCAATCTTGTTACCTCTGTAGCCTGGGACAGAAGGGCCTGAACAGAAAGTTTCACAGATGCCCAGATACCAGGGGAGATCAGCAGAGCCACTCAGCCCCAGCCCTCTATGTCCCAGCTGTGTGAATTCCTCCTGAAGATCACCTTTTGCCAAACTATACGCTCTCATCTTAAAGATCCTCTTAAAGATCCTAAACCACAGGGCGTCTACGCAGTTCCCTGTTCCGATATCTGGTTGCCCCCACCGTTAGCAATTTATATTTTACTTCAGACTGCATTTGTCTAACTTCGTCTTCTAATCATTGCACAGTGTTATGCTGGGGATCTGGGTTCCCGCCGGGCTATAAGCCCTCACGTTATCAGATATCTTTTCTATATCTAAGTCCTCACACATAGGTGGTCCCACTGGAGGTTTCCATTGCAAATTGGCTATTAGTGGGGGGAAAGAAAGACACTTCTCGATGATATGGCTTGAATACACATACTCCCTAGCATTAATGGGCAAGGACAAAATCCTGTTACAGAGATCCCAGGAAACTCAGTGTATCGTTAAGAGTATTTTTTTACCCCGTTCCTCCCCTCCCACAGGCTTCGCCTATTGTTTATAAAGCCCCATATCTGCTGGAGAATGGAAATCTGCTTCCATTTCCTTAAGCATTGCATCCTGGCCACAGGTTTTTTAGCAGACGGGACTGCCTTTCTGCATGCCAGTCAACCAGTTTGGCTCCTGATTTGAACTTTTTGGAGTTCAACAACAACAACAAAAAATTCAAAGGCCCATGCCAAGCCTCAGAAACAGGAAAACTATCATTTGCATGCTAAAGACTAAAACCCATGCGTCTTAAAAAAACCAATAACACCAAAAAAAAAATCTCCGAGCCCACGCTGGCAAACCTTGAGCAGCCATTCTGCAGACAAGAAGAGACAGTCTGTCAGCAATAGAAGGCTTATGGTGTCTTTTCCCTGCTGATTCCCTTGGTGACTAAAAGAAAAAGTGGCACTTTTACAGCTGAATTTTAACGGCTTACTTTATGCTCTGCGTCAGAGACACAGCCAAGTTGCATAAAATACTATCAAGCCGTCTATTAACTATGGGTTCAGATTTTTTTCCGGAGAGTAAATGACCTACACTGGCATCAAGAAAATATAGGCAAGAATCATATTTATGGTACACAATAACTAGCCTGAGGCTTGGTGCTTGTCTTAGTTACTCCCTTTTATGCATGCTGTACAAAATTGCTTTCAAATTTGAAGTTAGGGTTTTTTTGTTGGTACAGAAAAGTTCCTGTAGCATCTCCCTACACTGGGTAAGCAAGTAACAAACCCAGCATAAAATAATTGCCTGTGTACTTTTAGTACTGCTTTAATTACACTGTGTCGCACGCTGCCTACCTGAGCAACCCTATGGCTTTTTTTGCATGGCCATGCAATGGTGAAGTATTGATGAGTATGTCTAGCTGCCAAGTGGGAGAAATAACAGGGTTCCCCAGCTGATCTCAGCTGCTGTCGTAACCGCTAATGAAAGAGGCAGTCTCCAAATCTCATTTGGTTTTAGATGAGTGTAATTACCAAAAACCAGCTAAAAATACTGGCTGGGGAGGAAGGGGCTTTTGTGAAATTTCGCTTTACTTCTGTTGCTGCTGTGCGGACAAGGTTTGGAAAAAAAATTCAAGCAAATTTACTTGCTTTTTGTTGCTCAGATGGGAGTGGAGCAAACTGGGAGTAAGCAGAGCAGAGGTTTGGGAGGTGTAACGTGTCTGTGCTGCTGCCCAGGCAGGCAGACACATTCAGTGCTGGCTGTTGCTTCTGGGTGGCCTGTGAGGTAAAGCCCAAATATGGCCTTGCATCAGTCAATCTGCAGGTCTCAACGGGGCTTGTTACTGCAAGATTTTTCAATTTATATATATATATATTAAAAAAAAACCACAGACAGCATGTATTTATATATACATATGCTATGTTTATATGTGCTTTTATATGTGTATGTATCTATCTATACAAGGGGCATTCAGGTTAGCATACGCTGTCTAAAACATTGTTGGTTTCCTGCTTCTCTTCTACTGTTTCTAGGCACAGCCTGCCAAGACGATGACAGTCACTTATTCCAGCAAAGTAGCAAATGCCACTTTCTTTGGATTTCACAGATTACTCCTAAAGTGGAAAGGCAGCATCTACAAATTGCTGTACAGAGAATTTATAGTTTTTGCTACTCTTTATACAGCGATAAGTGTGTTATACAGGTACACTCTTTCCAATTCACGTCTCATTAAATGTTTTACTGAAGTTTCACACCTCATAGTGCTAGGCTGATGAATGATGGTTCGGGGGGAGGTTACTACGTAATTATTGTCTTTTCTTTGGACCTTTTCTAATGTCCTTTCCTTCCCACGTTTACTTTAATGCTCCAGAGAAAGCATGTAGGGTACAGATCAAATACTGCCTATCGTATTCAGCTGATTTTACTTTCAGCCCAGCCTTAATCTTACTGAAGTTGCGCTGAATAAACACCCATAGCTAGCCTATATTATATAGCTTTTATTGTTCTGATGTCGAGTCGGCAGTGGCGAGCATGCCTCTTTGCCTTAAGTGATAAGTATAGACCTTTCGTTCTGCTTGCAAAACTGTCTCTCCAGTTGCTCGGTGGTAATTTCCTTAACAACCCTGAAAGGTAATAATTTGTGAGGCAGGTTATATAGTTAGGAAAAGTGAAGTTTTGCTTAAGGCTAGGGTAGCATGGCAAACTTTATTTTTAAGCTTGCAGAGGGCCAAGCAAAACTGCGTGGAAACCAGACGTGTTGTTACCTGTGTGTCACCCGGCACCTGGGGGGGTCAAACATTAGGAGAGTTGCTTCTTCCACCAAGGTGTGAATTAAACACCGGTGTGACAGGTGCAATGCATCAATTAGTACAGTGAAACTTTTACTTCATGAACTATACTACACAGAAGTATCAAAATCGTGATTCAGCTCTTACCTTGATCTGTAATTAGACCCCAGTGGGGTTTTTTTATGTGAAGTAAGGAGAAAATGAGCTTCAGTTTGTCTGTGATTAATCACTAACTTTCCAAAATGGTCAGTAATCTATACCCGTGAACTTGGAAATAAAATTACAGCATTAATATGTAAAGAAACGCCAGACTCCTACATTTATTTAAATTAATCTAGTTTTACTGAAATGCTAGGTAATTAAAGACCGTGGTAAATACACCATAGAAAGCTTTCTACATGTGCTCCAGGTTTTGTTGCACAATTTTAAGCAAAACCTGCCAAGTATTTGTCATGTGTTCCTTTCATATGAAATCAAAGAATAACTGTAATACTCATCTATACAAATTAAAAAATTGTTTGTATTTAAGCTTGTTGTATTTCATTAGATACCTTTTTCCATAGGCAGACACTGCCATTCTTCACTCATTTTCTATAATCTGGTGAATATTTTCCTCAGTGCAAAATAAATACAGTTGTTGTGGTTTTAATCTTGTGGAGAAGAAAAATTTCGTAGGAGTAAGAGTAGAAAAACTGCTGCAACAACATAGCATTTTCAAATAAGAACAATTAGAGACTGGTAGTCTTTTGTAATTCAAGCAGACCTGAGCATTTTTATGAAGTAGCCCTCTGAAAAAGGAGAACAAGCTCTATTTGCAGACTTATGGCTTCCTATCATCATTGGTCTGTATGAGATAGCAAGCTAATTCTCCAGGTGTATTGATCCTAATTAGTAGTGCCAGTCAAATTAGTCGTAAGAAAACTGCAAAGACCAGGGAATAATATTGTCATCTCTTCCAGCTTCTTTATTACATGCCAAAAGTATTCAGCGCTTTACCTTTAAGAATTAGCTTGAAGACATTAGCCAGAGTTGCTCCCAATTGCACATACCTGATTATTTATACATACTTGCACTTTCAGCTACTGCCAGAATGTTATGAAAGGACAGATACATTTTATTTTTGCTGCAGATTTTTTCTTACAGGTAGCCAAAAACGGTTCTTTGAAAAATTATCAATTTACTGTGACAAATATGCTGAACAAATCCCGGTAACTTTTGTGCTTGGTAAGTACCAGTTACATGTGAAATTATTCTCCAGCTCTGTCTCTGTTCAGGCATTTTGTCTCTGTCCATGCATGGAAGCATTTCAGAGCTGAGGGGCATATGGGAGGTTAGAGGCTCACAATAAAATAATCAGTTTCCAACGGGTCTCCTTAAATTCAAGTTGGTTTTGTCACATCAACATTTATGCTCAAGTTCTAATATGCCAACAAAAGCATAAAGTTTCCACACACACATATATATGATAGATAGATAGATAGATAGATAGATAGATAGATAGATAGATAGATAGATAGATAGATAGATAGATAGATATACATACTGCCCACTAACACTGATACATTGTGCCTGACCTTTCAAAGCTCTAAATCCACTTAAGGTTTACTACAGAAGAGAAAATTTAGAAGATCATGAGAATGAGATCCTCAGCTGGAGCAGGCCATTAAGTTGCAGTGTCTATTAAATAATTAGCATTGATTGCATCCTGGGTTGTGACGTGACTTACTGCATTTATTCTGGGAACCGTAGCAGCTTAGTGGTATGAATAACACTATGCAAGATAAATCAAAGTAAGCTAAACAGAAACCATGATAGGCGCTGGACTTTTTTTTTTCCTTCCAACCCCCAGGTTTCTACGTGACTTTGGTGGTGAATCGATGGTGGAATCAGTTTGTGAACTTACCATGGCCAGATCGACTGATGTTCCTCATCTCTAGCTGTGTCCAGGGCAGAGATGAATACGGGCGTTTGTTGAGAAGGACCCTCATGCGTTACGTGAATTTAACATCTCTGCTGATCTTTCGCTCCGTGAGCACAGCCGTGTACAAAAGGTTCCCCACCATGGACCATGTGGTAGGAGCAGGTACTTCTTGGTCCTTCTTCCCAAAATGTCCTCCCTTTCCCTCAGAGGTGGGGGTACAGGGAGGGAAGGAGCCAGACTCATTTTTTCCTTCCTCTTTGTCCCCACGTGTGCCTCATACTAACCCATGTCAACGCTACCACACTTTTGTCCATGGCTTAAATGGTATGTCCTTAAAGTCTTCATCTAGAGACACTATAGAAATCAACTGAGTCTGAGGCTCTTGCATGGATCTACTCTCAGACATCATGGAGGCAATAGGCCTGCCCCAAACACACAGGCATAAGAAGCAGGTACAACATTGTCCCAAGCATGAAAAATAACGTAGGTGCGCTGTCATATGATGCAGTAGGAGTCGTGACTTGTTATATCACATTGCCTCAATGTCTAGGATGTAACTTTGTCTTGTGTATCAAAGACTGATCTCTGCAGGCACTTCGCAAGTACAGTTTTATCTCAATTTATTTTAAGCAGAATGCATTTTAAGTAGATTGCACATTTTAAGTGTGCTTAAAATATACTTAAAACCCCCAACCCCAAGGGTTTTTTCTTTAAATTTATAATCTCACCTTAAGCTTAGTTTTTCAGGGATAAATATACTAGATGTTAAGGGTGTCTCTGTTTTCTGTTTGTTTTGATAACACCGAGAGCATGATGATGGGGAAGAGGGTTCAATAGTGTAAGACTGGTCCACGTAAGACTTGCTGGTTTATGAAGGACTGACCGCTGAATATTTAAAGGCAAGGTGTGATAAGTGCCTTCTGACTGGCATGGTCAGTGTCAGGGGTAGGACATCAGGGCAGGGATGTGTGGATCTGTTCCAAATAGGAGAATTCATACATTTTTCACTGAATGTTTTGCATTTCTTAAAATTATTCCTTTGGCAGAGGTTAGTAAGCAAAGTTGTAGCAAGTTAAAATATGCAGTGTGTATATACATATACACATTTCAAATATGTGTGAGAAGCTTTGGATATAAAAAAAAAATCCAGGCAGAATGCACTGATCTTACTGAAAAGAATCATTCACATTGGATTCAGTTGGATTTTGAAGTTCTCTTCCTTGTGCTGTTCAACAAAACTGTTTACCTGAGCCTGTGAGAGGTCAAGGGAGCTTCTGTCGCTCTCCCCAGCAATCTGCTTCTAGTACACACTGGAAAATTACAACATTTCCAGCAGGCTAATCCAGCTCTGCCTCCCTATTGCTAAAGACAATCTGTTCCAAAAGAGACAAAATGTCACAGTGATGTACAAAAATTGTAGACTGGAAAACAAGTTTTGGTTGGTTTGGGTTTTTTTAACAGTGGAAAATATTCTGCTATAAATTAAGTATTGATAGTGTAGTCAACTCTGTGGATTTCAGTATTTATTCTGTAGGTTTTAATGCATATTGTGCCACAGAATTTTTGTTGATACAGTACTGAGCGCTGTATGTTTTGTTCCTATTAACATCCAGTGATTAAGACAGTACTCTGCAATTATCCCCTTCCTAGCTCCCTATGGCATTACATCTCAGACTGCATGGGACTGAGTGCAGCATTTAATATGAACGTGAGTGGCAGAATCTGATACTTACAGCACAGTCATCATTGAAACCGCTTGTGCCGATTTTGCATTTTGCTATCAAAGTGAGAACTGCCACAGTGTAACCATTTCTCTTTTCAGCAAACGAACTGCTTAAATTCATAGATTTTAAATCTGAGAACAGTATCATGATAATCTAGTCTGACTCATCCATAACACAAGGCAAAAAGCTTCCTCACAACATCTTTTATCATGTTGCAATTTCTGACTGAGCTATAATACCTTCTAGGAATATAACCAGCCCTGACTTAAAATTCAACTCGGTATACTGGAGACTACACCGCATCCTAGGTGAACTGACATTCACAACAGTGAACTCACTGTTGAAAAGTGACCTTTTATTCTCAGCCTGAGCTTGCTCAGAGTCATCTTCTAGTCGCTGGATTTAGTAATGGGTTTGGGTTGTTCTTTTTCCAGTTAGATAAACACACCATTTTTTCTCTCAATAGCTAACAGTTAGCAGAGTGCATAAAGGCTTGAATAAATTTAGGAGCTTCACCTTCCGTAGTCTGTCCCTACAAGGTGTGGTCTTCAGGGCTAAATCTTCCTCCTAACTCTTTTCTAAACTCTTTTTCATCTTTTAGCATTCCTTATGGAGCTGTAGGCAGTAGATGCGTGTAGATTCATGACGTTGTGATGCTGAGCACTGTGGCACGTATGCCATAAATGTCAGATGCCTAGCAGCCGTCCTGAGCGTACCAATCCTGTTGACTCCAAGGTGCAAGAGGGATATTGGGTGTTCAAGAACACAAGTCTTAAAAAACATGAGTAATGAGTCAGCAGCTGGGCAGAGAGTAGCCCAAAAGAAACTGACAGGAAATGCTGAAGAGAAACATGAGGTCTGAGCCCCACTACATGGATACCGACGGACAGCTGAAGTTTGCAGTCCCAAACCCTCTACCAGACTGAAGTACCTAAATTACTTCTTTCCCACATAACACAGAAGCAGAAAGTGAAACTTTTATCTTCTTGACCATTGCTAGTGCACTCTGGAGTTGTGGGAGATGACCTCTTTTCAGTTCTTTCTTCTCTAACTACTAGCCTTCAGAGTATTTGGCATGGGTGCCTTGTCTCAAACCAGTCCATTTTGATGGGAGAACTGAATACTCTTCAAATCACTTGAAGTAAAGCATGAGTGAGTTTTTCCAGCCATCATGATTTTTTTTCTCATCAATGTTTTTCCCGTAAGACCACTTTGGCTGACACTGTCCACATTAGTGTCCTTTGATTTTTATTGACTGCATCTATGTCAAGCTTTTCATGCTTTTGCAAGGATTCAGTGCCCCGTCATTCCTTAGATCATCCTTTTCAAGATCTTGGCACAGTATTTGCCAAATATTTCCAGTTTTCTGGAGTTGTTCCAGTCTTGCAGGGCTTGTCAAAACCAGTGTTCTTGTTCCTCAGTTAATTCTTGTAATGCTCTTGAATAAAAATAGTATAACCATATTTAGAAACCATTTAATTTTAATAACTGAGGTTTGATATCCTCCCCTGTATTTGATGGAATATAAAGTGTTTCTTTACCACTGCAATAACAGCAAGCGGTTTGGAAATGTGTTTTGTTTGTATTGCTGTAACCTTCACCAGCAGTAAGAGCAATCCAGAATTGTTTCGTATTTTCGTATTTGATAAGAATACTAGGCATTATTAATATCCATCAAAGAGAATATTTAATTAATATAAGCACAAACGCCTTACCTTTAAAAATAATTACAATTTGAATGTTATTGTTAAAAGAACGAGGCTTTGTTGAGATTTTTCTGAACAAAAAGGTACCTCGTTTCAGTGGAGAGTTGAACTGATCCTTGGAGCTTTGCTGTTCTTCGACACGACCTCAGGTTGTGTCCTTCCAGATAATGACTTCCCAGGGCTCCTCAAGTGACTTGCATTCAGTGTTTACTACACACTGTCAATTTTCTGATATTCTGTCTGTCTGTTTCAGCCTCATAGAAACATCTTTTCCTGTCTCGTAATGAGCAGGCTGGACAGCCAAAAATCAAAGGCAGCCTGAAAGACTGACTTTTAGGAGTCAGAGGTCATGACAAGCAGGTCAGTTTGTCTTGTTACCTGATTATTTCCGTGCAGTTAGTTATGAAATGTGGCTGTAAACTGTCCAGGGATCTTTTAAAAGCTGTATTGTATTCTGTTCTCAAATTCCGGGATACTGCAGGAGTATTGTGTCTTGCTGCTGAACAATATTCTTTCACAGTATTTTCTGTCCTGTCCTTGTGTTCCTTCTCCGTAGTTGCAGTATTTCATACCTCCTATCTTGACTTGTTGCACCTGTACAACAGTGGCATTTTCCTCTACAACAGAATATTGAAGAAGGTCACGTTGTTTAACAAATCTCCTCTTCTCTATTCACATTTTTACATGAAACACAACTGAGTTTGTATATATTTATATTTTTGCTGCTTTGTATATAATTAGAAATGTTAGTAACAATGGGCCGATTCTAGTTACTAGTTGGAAACTAGGAAAAAATTCCTGTCTATTCTCAATTCCCTTATTCAATTTTCAGCACTCAAACTTGTAATTAATTGGCTGAGCCACTTATTTTGGAGCTGCTGTGGTACTCACTTTGCCCTGTTTTGGAGCTAACGTCAACACAACCAAAGAAGCCTTATGCCCACCCTGGCAGGTGACACTCACGTCCCCCCCCCGAGCAAAAACTAAGATCCCCCAATCCTGAAGATTGCTCCAGACCCAGAAAATCTGGATCGAAAATTTGGATGAAGGAAAATGTGAAGTTCCCCTTCGTGAATTTCCTGAGGGTGTTTTTCTCAAGGGCTGGGTGGAAGGAGGACGGCAGAGCAGAGCTTTCTTACCCAAGGGGGTAGAGGTGTTGCTCCAAAAAACAGCTGCTCCCGTGCCAGGCAGCGAGCCGCTCGGGTGCCGGTTGTATCGCACACAGCCCTGGCTCCCCTGCCATCTGAGCTTGGACTTGCTTGTGGCCAGGGGAAGCAGGGCTTTGCCGGGCCAGGGGAACTCTGCAGGAAATGTGATACCGTCCCAGCACCCCAGCAAGGCAAATGGCCAGGCAGAGAGCGGCTTCAGCCTGCGGCCCCACAGCACGTCATCTGGCCCGGTGTCCCACTAGCGGCGGGATTTCTGTGCGTGATTCCTTTTCCATCCCTGCACGCCTTCGTAACCCCACAGACAACATGAAACACAATCTGGCAGGGAAATATTTCGCTGGCAGAAGGCACGCTTTCTGTTGAGCTCTGTTTCATGCATGCGCTTGTATCCTCTTGTTGCTTGCTCGCTGCTTTGCAGATTTACCAAAAAATTATCAGAATCAGAAGGTCACGTAACTGCCCTTATAACATATGTTGAGATGCTGCTAAAAGCCATCGTTGCTAAAATGTGATAGTTTCTTGACTGATGTATTCAGTTCCTTATTTTTCCGAAAGTAGACTATGAAACTAGAGAGTAATCTGCACAATTCTTAGTATTATAAGTATCTACAGTATGTCAACAGCCAGATAGGATAACACAGTAATAGCATATTTTTGCATATATTGATCAAGAGGGATTTTGCGTAGGGAGTTATTGCAAAAAGAAGTTGTTTCAAGCAAGATCTATCTTGGCAAAAAAGCTCAAAAAAAAAAAAAAAAAGAGGAGTAGGCTACTACATAGAATTATAGTGTTTTGCATAGTTCTATGCAAATAACACATAAACAGATTCAAACATATTCAAAATTTATCACATCAGTTGCACTGACTGCACAGAATAAATTTCGTCTTTTGTTTTTTATGTAAATAGGTTTTATGACAAGGTATGAAAGAAAAATTTTTGATGACCTGAAGTCTCCCCACCTTAAATACTGGGTTCCATTTGTCTGGTTTGGAAATTTGGCATCGAAGGCACGAAAAGAGGGAAGAATTCGAGACAGTGTAGATCTGCAGACACTGATGAATGTAAGTAGAAAAAGTAAATCTAGAAAAAAGTAATTTGAAATTGCTATGTGGTAGCTTTTCACTTATATAATTTGATTTAGTGCGCTTAACTCTCCAGTGTCCAGATGATCTTACTCCAGATTTATACCACTTTTCTCTGTCTACCAACATAGAGTCAAGCATACACAGGAGCAGGTCCCTGGGATTGTATTTATATGACTAAAGGTATTAACTGAAGCAACAAATTGACAAGTAAAAAATTAATGTAACATCACTGTAAATTCATACCTGTTCTATTGCTGCAGGAAAAAAAAAAAGAATAATTTGACATTTTGAAGATTTTAATATCAGTTTCAGGGAAGATAATGTCCCTGAGTATTTCATTAAGTGGTCAAGCACTTTTTATCATATAATATCATATAATATATTCTCTTTCATGTATCACTAGACTGTAGATAAGATAATTTATGAAGAAATACATACTATACTAAGTATTCCAACTGCATAAACTAGGTGAATATTCAAATATGACAATGGGGTGCTGGATATAATTATGACATCAATTTATATGCACTACACTTTCTTATCTCCCTGTCATATTTACATGAGCAAAAATTAATTGTAACAAAATGTTTATCATTTAGAATTGAACCTCATGCAATTTTAGTTTGTTGGGGGTTGTTTTTTTCTTTTCTTTTTCCTTGTAGGAGATGAATAAGTACCGGTCTTGGTGTAGTCTTTTGTTTGGTTATGACTGGGTTGGAATTCCATTGGTCTATACCCAGGTACTGAGACGTTATCCTTTACAGAATTTGAAATGCTATTTCCAGAAAAGGGGAGTTTGGTGGAAAACATCCATAGACTCGATCAGAGTCTCTGGGCTGTTGAGCACTCGTTGACTCCCACAGGAGTACAGACACCTGGCTGACTATTGAAGTCGTATTTAATGCAGAGATGTTTTCAAGGCCTTGAATAATTTGCAAGAGGGGAGGGAAGCACTGAAATGTTTTTATGTTTCCTGGGTCTTCTTCCTGGCTATAATTATTCCTCTGGCCTCTCTATTTGTCATACTTCCCTACAGATTTGTAAATTATATCGTGAAAGGCAGTCAGAGGCCTTTGGGTATTTGTTGCCTTATGCATGATACTGTATGATTGCATGATTTCAATTAAGTTTTGTTCTTTGCAGGTTGTTACTCTCGCAGTCTATACTTTTTTCTTTGCCTGCCTGATAGGGCGCCAGTTTCTGGATACTGACCAAGGGTATCAGGGACATGACTTAGATCTTTACATTCCAATCTTCACGCTGTTACAGTTCTTCTTCTACGCAGGATGGCTCAAGGTAAATAGTTTTCTGGAAAGGTCATGGGGGAAGCCTCCCTAGGGGTGCTGGTGGAGGTGTCAGATCTAAAGTCAAGGTGTCGGATTTGTGGCACACTGTAAAATCGCCAAAGATTAATGGAATTACAGCAAAGCTGAGTTGAGCCCAAAGTGTCCTGTGGCTGTAAAGAAACATCATTCAGTACATTTTTAATTCTACCTGCCTGATCTTACAGTGAGAAACAGTCGGGAACCTGAAAGAACCCATTTTAGTAGGACCAGTGCAGCCACAACTCCCCGAAGAAGTATTAGTTCAGCAAAATAGGGTCCCAGGACTTGGGCTGTAAAATGACAGATGAAAGATTAAAAAACCCCCACTTTCTCCCACACCGCTGTGTGATGGTGAAATATTGCTGCAGACCTGGCATGGGCTGAAAGGGACTGAATCATAGTTTCTTCTTATGATCAAAGCCAGCCTTTAGTATCTGCTGTTAACTTAATCAGATGCAGGCAATTAAAGGTCTCCAGTTCCAGAGGGCTATCAAACAGTGACAGCCAATATTGGCTACAACTCCATTGCATAAAAACGTTCATTAAAAAGAAGCGTTATAGAAGGAATTGGATGCTACCCATCAGCCCACTGATGCCTGGTCAGTTAACATATCACCATCAATCTGATATTTGAGTAATTAAGTCACATAACTCATGGAGGTTCTTTCCTGTGAAGTGAGTATCAAAGTAGACTAGCTGGAAAAAAGTTTCAAATAAAAAGCAAATTAGTACATTAGGGTCTATGTGCATTAAGATTTCCTTTTGGGATTATTAATTGTGGCTGGAAACTTAGAGCTAACTTCTCTGTTAGGATATAAATTGCATAAAACTGGCCAGTTTTAGACTCCCCTTCCCACAGCCAGCTCTGAACGGTGGAGTAGAGAAGGCAACACACCAGGCTGGCAGATCACAGGGGATCCGCTAGTAAAGCGCCTGCAGGGCAAGCTCCTCTGGTCCTGTGGCCTAGGAGATTGGGAGGGAAAAGGGGTTTGCTGCACAGGGACCAGCCTCCAGGGGCGCAGGAGAGAGAGGAGGGGAGGCTGGCGGCACTGCTTCTGCAGCAGTGGGAGGCTTTATCTCTAGGCAATGCCTTCTAGGGTTTGACTAGCAGGTTACAAAACTGTAAGCTGTTCCTCTTGACCACCCTGCTGGTGCTCCTGAGGGGGGAATGTTTTCCCCTTCATCGGCACCCGAGGCTGTCGTAGCATCTCTTTCAGTTAGGCTCAGGGCTTCCAGCCAACTCCTGGCTACGGCAGGTAGGAGATGCCATTGTAACTGAAAATCTTCTGCACAAGAAAATGAAAGGGAGGAGAAGCAGTTTTAAAAGGTGAGTTTAATATCGGCAGTGCTGCCTCAGACCGGAGGTTTGTCCAAACCTGCAGTGCCCCCAAGTCAGGATATTTCTGTCTTGAAGGTTATAGCTTGTTTCCTGCTGAGTGCTTTGGGCTTTGGCTGCCAGGCTGCAGAAAGGCCCCCGAGCTATTGACTTCCAGTAACTTGGCAATTCCTCAGAAATGATGGCCAAACTGAGCTCATTCCTTGGCCTCAGGCCTGGTTTGTTATACCTACAATACAGAGGCAAAGTTTCCCATCACGTGAAACACTTCTAAATCCCCATTTTCATTATGGGGATAGACAAACCATCCAAATACAGGGCTTAGTTGTCCAGCACTACATTCATTCCTTTTCAGAGAAAGGAATGTCATGTCTCACATGCCCGGACCAGGTCAGCCAAGCAAAAGGCCACCACTGCTGTTCCCTCTGTCCCAGCCCTCTTTACTTTTTTTCAGGACATGACAGGTTTTTTGGATGGTGATCCCCTGGCTTACAGCAAGCTGATCCAGCGTCTTTCCTGGAGAGCCGCAACACAGTCCACATTCTGACTCATTCCTGTTGCAGCACTTCCATAGCTATACCAATATTTAATGCCATGGGGCAGGCCAATGAGTGTGAGTGGAGGTGTCCCCTGTCTTATTTTTGTTCCTGCTGCCTTATGGGTGTTTTTGTCATGTTAGTCTGCTCAGCAGTTCATTTGTCATCTTCCACCGCTAGCCTGGGAAGGGGTGGCCTAGGAGAGTCAGCAAGTGCTTACCCATGGGTATGACCTAGAGGCATATAGGAATAAATAGTCAGGGAGTGACTGGCTTACTATTATAAGTTATTTAGATCAAAGCCTTCCGTAGCAAGGTTCATGAGCAGGGCTGTTGAATCTGTTGCTTCACCTATACCCACATTAAATCAAGGACCTAGCCGCTGCTCCTGTGCATGGCTGTGGTGACCACCAGGAAGGCTTGGGAGGGTTAACAAGAATGTGATTGTCTTCAAAACTGAGGCTTAAAAAGATAAACAGGATAAAAGCATGAAGGGGAGAAGATATTTAACCTCAGTATACCAAGGAACTGAGAAACGCAGCAGCAGTTTGAATTTCCTAAAACTTTTCCTTTTTTAGAAATTTTCCTATTTCATCTTTTTTTTTCTCCCTCAGCAACTGTGAGTTTTCTCCCCATAATGTGCTTTGGTGATCTTGGGGGTGCGGGGGGCAGTCTCTGGTTGCTTTTGCATTTATTTATTCCCAGGGGGGGCAGGTGGGGCAGGACTGAAAAAGGCTGTGGGCAGCCAGAGAGGTTTCCTTTCCCAGCCTAGTTCGCAGAATAAAGCACCTCACCGCAAAGGTGCCTAAGCTCACTGTTTGGTTGTCTTCTCCCCTGCAATTTTAATCACTTCATGTACAGAAACCCGAAACAGCAGGCTGAATTAATGAACAAACTCAGATCCTGTCTCTTGGCTTTGGCTAGCATGATGCATGGCATCCACTTGAGTCAAGTCTTTTGGTGGGCTGCCTTTCCTGAAAAGCTTCAGAGGGACGCCATCAGCATCACCCCAATAAAGAGCCAGGGGCTGAGGGCTGAGCTGGAGAGATGAGCTGCACTCCCTCCGGCAGACTCCAGCTGCAGGGCTCGGCAACGCTGACCCAATGGGCTGGTGGAGTATCGTAGACCATAATGCAATAACAGAGCCTCTAGCTGCTAAACCATTCATTTAAATCAGCCCAAGACAACAGTAAGGAAAGGTAATGACTATCTTATGTGACAATTACCGTGGCCCAGACATGTCTCAATTCCCAGTAAGCCAGTGCCGACAATCATGATTGACAGCACCAACGAGGCACCAAGGTATGAATCTATAGGGAAAGCAAGCTGTTCCTTCGCTAGGCTGGCAAAACCGTCATACTGGAGCTTGTGCTGTGATTGCAAGTGACAGGCAGGGCGAGAGAGGAAAATCAGATCCTATTTTCTCTGCGGCAGCGGTCCTGACATGGCAGGCCAACTTCTATTCCCTGTCTCATTTTCCTTTCAGGTCGCTGAGCAACTTATTAATCCATTTGGAGAAGATGATGATGATTTTGAAACTAACTGGTGCATCGATAGAAATTTACAGGTTGCTGTTGTTATTTCTTCTTGCAGCTTTGCTGTAGCATAGATTATCATTACATTTAACCCTATTTCTTATATTGTGATACAAAGTAAGGGCAGTAAAGTGTCATCGAAACAAATTCTTTCCCTGAAGGAGTATCTACGGCTGTGATCCCCAGATTTTATTTTCACAAGCTAATGCATCCTGATTTAGGTATTTGGCATTTCTCGATGCCTAACTAAACATGCAAACAGCTGACCTCAAGCTTCAAGCTCACTGTATGCCTCGAAAAACACATAATGTAGGTCAATCCTGCAAAATCCAAAAGCCATCTATGCCCACAGAGATGAGAACATGTTTTGCTAATCTGAATGTCTAGAGATTACAATATAGTATATGAATCTTCCTTTTTTTAAAAAAAAAAAGGCAGTAAAGATATCAAAAATACCAAGCAGAGCCCTGAATTAATAAGTAGGGCCCATACGATGATTCAGGTGGCGATGCTGCCACCCACGGCAGCATCTGTGGTCAGCACAGGAGCCAGTGTCCTCAGTGGCAGGAGGTGTGAGATGGCCACGGTGCAGATTTATTGCAGTTACCCCCAGTTCCCAAAGAGCCCCTGCCTGTCATGCCATGATGGAGCCCGAAGACGTGAAGAGGTCCCACGGCACCCACTGCTCCCCGTGCAGGTAGAGCCAAGCATAGGGTTGAGCTGCTGTCGGAACCCACGTCCGCTGGGGACCACCAAGACTGCAAAGCAGAGCCCAGATGTTAGAGGGAGCATGGGCAGGGCAAGCAAACCAGATATTCACCAAAGCAAGCAATGCGGGTACGGGCAGGAGTGGGAAAGGCCTTCATGCTGCCAAAGATGCTCTCTGGCTTAACACCGCTTCAGGCTACTCGTGCTATGGTGCCTCAGAGCCCTTTGTATGAAATACATTGGAAGGCCCGAGAACAGGATGGTCGCATAGTTGGTTCTGAATGTCCTAAAATGTGGATGAAGCCTATCGGCAAGCTTCTCAACCTCTGGACATTTTCAGAAGCAAAACTAATACTCTACACTGACTTCCCATAGCACGTGGGGGAGCACATGTCCATTTAACTACATCATGTGTAAGGAAAGGGATTCAATCTGACGCAAATAGCTTTGCATGGAAGACTCAAGTTACAATAAATTTTATGCTTTCATGAGTATAGGAGGGTATAGGGGGTATATTTTATACTACTGAGTCTCTTCCCAATGTCCAGGCCAGCACACACCGCTTACTTTAAAGGGTTTCTGAAGGAAAGGTTGACCCAGGGAGTACAAAGCAGATTATTTCATATAATGTACTATGTTGAAAGTGACATGATTTATACCAAAAAAAATTTAAGGTCTCCCTTCTGGCGGTGGACGAGATGCACATGAACTTACCAAGGATAGAGAAAGATATTTACTGGAATGATTCTTCTGCCCGGCCACCCTACACAAAAGCAGCTGCTGATTACTGTATTCCTTCATTCCTTGGATCAACTATTGAAATGGGGTGAGTGGCACTAAAGCCATCAGAAAGATCACCATCCCTACCACTCAGCGCAGGGCTGCAGGCTGTGACGATACTGCGAGTGGGTAAGATGGAAATGGGAAATTATGCTACTGGGAGGGAGTGGACAGCTGGTGTTGGTGGGATGATGTCTCTAGCTGTCCATGTGCTCATACGAATTGTGCACCCATTACTTAAATTGCTTAATTAATAAATAGAGTATGTTTTCAGGGAGGGTTTGTTGATGATCTCTGAGCACAGGATGACACTAGAAGGCAGTGACTGACCTTTCTTAATAATTATTTACTTAATAATTTATTTACTACAGCTTCTTCATACTCCCCCCAGTTAGCAAAACAGCGATTCCTTTGCTTGTTTTGTTAGCAGATAACGGCTAAAATCAGTCCAGGTCTTTATGAAGATAAACAAGAAATTACCTTAAACATTGTATAACTTTTCATTGGCTAATAACCTAGACATGGAACTTGGAGCAGTCAGATTTTGTGATGGGATAAAGGAGTTATTTGCAGAGATCAACACAAGAACCAACTTTATAAAGAAGTTTATATAGAGGATATAGGATTGCCCCATTTTGTCAGGATCGACATGAGAAATCAGTGATAGGCCAGTTAGCTTAGAAGCTGTTGAGTTTAAACACTTGTGGCATGCTGTAACACAGAATAGGTCAGTAAGTGTAAATACCACTGTGCCTGAACAAATACCAGGGCAAATAGATATTTTTATCTGAAAATCTTTTTAAAAACTTCATAGTAGCTTCTTTATTTTCATTTTAAAACTTATCTCGAGAAGTCTTTAATTTTTCCAAAATTTTCCAGCCTTTATCAAAACAAAATATGCTTAATTTTTTCTTTATTTGGCCTCAAAATTGGTGTTTTCTCATTTTTATTCCTCTTATTTCTCAATTTTTGCATGCATTCTACTACAAAGAACAGTGGTCTATTTTTGTTCCTTTTATCACATGCAGTCTTTTCATAATTTATTTCCTTCTGGAAAAACTATAAAATGGCCAAAATAAAAGTAAAGACGAAAGTAAAAAGGTGAAGAAGAAAAACTCATAGAATATAATTTATTTTGCTTCAATTGCTAGGGGAAAAAAGTGCCTAAGAAGACACATTACTAAGTCTGCAAACAATTTTTTAATAAGAAGCACTTCACACAAAAAATTGAAGGGGGGAGTGAATGAAAAATAGCTCCATGTTAACCCCTGTGAAATCCAAACAGCTCTGATGTGTTGATTTTTTTATTAACTATTTTCTCCTCTGAGATGTTTCTCTGTTCATCTCTCTCAAAAAAAATGGGTAGTTCTTATGCAGACTTCAAAAACAAGGTCAAAAAATTCATCCAAGTCCAAAGCAAATATATAAAATTTAAGCCCAAATCCAAAGTCTTCTTCAGTCCCCTCAAGCCAACATCTGAAACGGGATGCCCACAGAGGTGGTAGATGCCTCATCCCTGAAAACATTCAAGGTCAGGTTGATCGGGGCTCTGAGCAACCTGATCTAGTTGGAGATACCCCTGCTCATTGCAGGGGAGTTGGACAAGATGACCTTAAAAGTCCCTTCCAACCCAAACTATCCTATGATCTTCACAAATGCCGGATGAAGTTCCTCTGTCTCTCTGGGTTAGCGTTGCCTCCCTCTGCTCCTCATCTCAGATTTGGCCCAAGCCCCTTTGCCATCCTTGCCCTTAGGACAGGCAACTGGGTCAGTTTGGCTTGTCTTCTAGGGTGCAGCGAGTCAGTAATGTGTGCTGAATTGCCTAGCAGACGCAGCAGTAATTGTTCTCATGAATCACCGAGGCTGGGCAAGAGAAGAGTATCAGGTACAGGTGGGAATTTCAGACACACTGTCGTTCCCCAGAGGTAAGTGAGATTTGGCCATCTGAGTAATTCCAACATTTTTTGAAATTGTCACACTCGCTTTCCAGGGGTAGCTTTTACCTGTTGTTAGTTCTGCCTGAAGAATTATCCTGGAAAAGTATCTACAGCACTGAGCAGGGTTTCTTTCTCCCCTTTCCCTCCCCCTAAGCACAAGCCTAACTGTGTGGAGCTGCCACAGAGGGCTGCAGCCCAAATACGAAATGGTGCCAGATGCCTGGCTGGATGCCCTCCCAGCCTGATCCTCAGGAGAAAACACAACTGGATGTGAAGAGCTTTCTGTGTGATCTGGCTGGTCCAAAGGCACAGGCACTATTTCCTGGCACCCTCACCCCTTTTTCACCCGTTCCGTGCCATTCCTTGAGGACACACTAGGGCCTTGGTTCCTATGTCTTCCTGCTGCGACGGCGGGATGTGTATGCATGCAGACCACATGCTTCCTATGTGTAAGTGACACCTACTACCTGGCTTTATTTGGCAGGCTGGCTGATACCGAATTCCTCTATGGGGAAGAGTGGCCCTGGGAAGAGGAGAAACACCGAAGACAGCATTCAGTGTTGAGAAGAGTCAAGAGATTTCTCAGCGTCCATGAGGGCCCTTCGTCCCCGGCTCATCGGCGCTACAGTCGGCAGACAAGTGAGAATTCAGTGTTTTTCCCAGCGGATGAAAAGGGGCACATCAGACGGTTGCAGGAAATGCACACAAGAGGGAGACACTCCACCTCGAGTGTCAAGAAGAAACATGAAGGAGTTGACAGAAGTAACAGACTTCATAGTAGCAGAGATCTAGGACCCATAACTGAAACCTCAAGGAACGAGGCACAGTTTGGTGACAGTGACACCTCATCCGAGACAAACAAGCCAGTTCCTGAAGTCATCGTCTCTGAAGCTGAGGAGAAAGCACCTGATGTACTGGGCAAACCAGATCTGCAAACAGAGTACACCACAAATGTGCCAGAAGAGAAATTCCGGAAGAGCCTAAGTAATGCAAATGTGTCTCTTCTGGACCATCCTTTTTTTCCCCCAGAAATGATTACATACCTCCCAGGCTCTGAGGTGCATCAGTCACTTCCTACTGTGATAGGGGATCCCAAATATGAACCCCATGGTAGTAACATAGCCGGTTTCATAACAGATCCTGAGAGAAACCTTCAGCGATGGAGTTTACCAAGCTTCCACAGTCATAGTACAGTGTCGAATGCTGACACTCCACCGCCTTTAACAGATTCTGGGACATCTTCACAACAAAGGACCTTCAATGATGGAAAAAATGTTACTTCTGCTGCTGCTTCAGAGATATTTGAGATGCAGCACTTATGGGAAAACCTGGATAGTAAAGAAACAGCCATAGTAGAATTTTCTAATGAGAAAAGTGAAAGAAAACTTTGACCATGTTTCTCCTGGGTTTGACTGAACTTCTTGTCTTCTCTTTAAAGTGGTTCTTACACAGATTTGCTGAAAGTGCAGAAGGGCAGACACAATGCTCAGACAAGTCCTGAGCAAGATCTAACAGAAGATCTGGCAGCCTAAATAGGAGGCACTGTGGTGACATGCTTTAAGCCACTTGGTTGCTGGCTTGAAATCTGTAAACCTGTGGGGAAAACATTTATGGGGAGAACTGGGAGCCTCGGCAGCAGATGCAACCGAGCGAGCGCACACAGCAGTGAGCTGTGTAGGCTCACCTAGAGGAAACACTGAAGTTATCAGAAGAGCGGAGGTGGCTCTGTCCACTTCAGATCCATCCTGAACGTTTCTACCTTTGGCCGCTCCTTGAGATTAAGGTCCATGATGCCCTTGTAAGTTTTGGCGGGCTGAATTCCCTCCTCAGCCTGGAGAGATTCATCCCACCATCTCTCACTGCTTGGAACGCTTGAAAAATCAAGCTCCTTGCTTCCGTAGGGCAAGAGCCTGTCCTGCTCCTGCTGAAGCTATGCCACTACAGAGTGGAAAAATAAAAGGATTAAATGTTTGACTTCATTAAGAAAAATGGAAGAGACAAAACTGCTGATGAACTGGGCATGGGAGGCCTGAGCCTTGGTCTCTGCTCCCTGGAGCATGTATGTGGCATACCTAGTGGCTGTTTATCGTAAAATGCCGTTCCCAGGTGGCCTTCCTAGTGATGACAGGGCTGTGGCACTCTGTCAAGAGGTGATGGAGCCGCAGGGGCAGCTGAGTTTAGGGCTCCACTCTTGTGGAAATCTTCATCTGGAAGCATGCAGGCTTCAGTCATCCCAGGGAGACAAGCAAATGGTCCAGGACTGCTAGCAAAATTTTCTCTCTGCTTCCTTCCCCCCTCCTCCATTCCCATGCTGCCCAGATGTACCACACACACAGTTCAGAGCATGACACCAGCGTTCCCCCACAAGTGCGTATCCAGGCAGACGGTCTCTCTAGACAAAGGAGAGGCCAGGTAGCTCAGGGGCTGGGAAGATCAGAGAGGGGAGAGATGCAGAAAATTACGGGAGCTGCAACAGCCAGCAAGTGGTGTGGACTGTGTGGACAGCAAGTCCACCCAGCTCTCTTCCTCAGAAGGTTGCACTTCAGACAACAAAACAGCATCTCTACTGGGGTAACTAGTAGCACCAGTGGCTCCTGGGAGTCTTCAGGACCCCCTCAAGCTGGGAAGGGAAGGAGCAGACCTGCCGTCTCCTGCTCCTCTGGCCAACAGCTTAGGTGAGGAGCCCTTCCAGTAGGCTATCACAGACAGCAGGACTCTGCTATCTCATCTGGGTAGGCTTTGAAAAAAATTCCACCGGCCTCCCCACTTCTACTTCTTCCAGCTTTGTTTCAGGCTGGGAGCTGGCTCCTGTTGGTATGCATTAGACATGGTCTGAGCAGTGCCACCCTTTCAAATCCTTCAAAAGACACTAGACAAAAGCACATATATCCCCATCAGTTTACAAAGCAGAGGACACTTAGCCCAAGGAAGAGCTGTTTAAACTCATATTATGGGAATTTCAGGTATGCAAAAAAGCCAAGTGCAGGTTTCCCAGGCACCTATGGAGGCATTTCTTCACACCATGGGATGAGGTGATGCCCGGTGTCTGACAGCGGCTGAGTAGTGAGGTTTGATCACAGTTTTGGAGTAAGACCTTCTGGTGCGACCTCACCCTTCCACTCCGCAGCAAGGCCTCAGGCAAAGCCAGTTGCTGTGGTCAGCTCTGACCAACGAAATGAGAACCTCAGCTAAGTGAAATTATATTGAAATAAACAGCACCTTAGCCTAGCAGTCCTGTTTTCTGGATGGTCCTTACGAGGCAATACCCAGCTTCTGGCAGCATCCTCTGGCTTTTCAGTCACCAGAGCTCCAGGCTGCTGACTCTCCCTGGGGAAAAGGACTCTATTGGCCTGTGACAAGGGTGACAATGTATAGTTTTCCCATCCCTACATTAGCAGAGAAAAAAAGATTTTCCTCCAGCATTCCTGCTTTCTCCCCTATTTCCTATTTCTTCTTTTAGCTGAAGCCACACTTTTCAATGCAGTATTTTCTCAGTTTAATTGCACCTGCAGCTGTCAATGAACTCCATTTACCAACGAGCTTAACTTTAACAAGTGGTAAAATTTAAGCATAAACAATACATTTTAAGGACACCCACACAGCTCCAGCCACATGTCTACACACAAAGTACCTGCTGCTCTCCTTGGAAGTCTGAAACACTTGTCTATGGCACTTTGTTGAAGTTGGGAGAGCAACATGGGTTTCAGGGGAGTTTGGCCATGGTCCCCCCACCCATGCGTGTATAGGAAGGGTTTTCAGCAGCTGTGGAGAAAGTCTGGACTACTACCTAGCTCTCCCTTCACAATATGTAAGCTTGAGGAACCGTGCTTCTCTCTGTAAGGAAATTAGAGATGCCTGTAAAGTGCCCTCTGCAATCTGCACTGAGGGTCCAGTCCCACCACACCTCCTCACTCTGCTCCTTCACACAGCTTCCACCAGGGCTTAAGATGTCGGAGCAAAGTGCTCATCCTCCCCAACCCAGACATCAGCATGTTTCATCCCAGCACTGATAAGCCTGCAGAAGCCTTCCCAGCTTTTCACCATCCAGCTCTGCTCATCTTCCATCATCATCTTCTCAGCCTGGCCGCTGGTGAGGATGTACACTGCTGCTTTCCACCAGGACATTATGCATCTCATCAGCAATGATTTTGCCGCCGCTCCCACTCACTCTGCCAGCGCTTCCTGGCCCAGCAACTGTGCTTATTCTTCGATGGAGGCTAAGGGTGGCCACACAGTAGCCGTTAGGCAGATAAAAGCTTCAGTTAGGTCCCACAGAGGTGTCTATTAGCCGTGTAGCTGCATGTTAAATGAGGAATGACAGCTCTGAAGTCCCAGGATGTAATCTGCAATACACAAATAGCGTTTCACACGTAGCGGGTCAGCTCCAGGTTAGCTGTAATATTCTCTTCATTGTTTGTAAAGAAGCTAGTGCTGGGATCAGTTACCAGAAAAATTTCCTCTCCTCATTTAGTCTGTTATCTCACTTTTGCAAACATCTGCGGGCTCTGATTTGTATTAAACTATCTTTCTGGGATTATGTGCTCTCTTAGGCACTTCTCTCAGTAAACTATTTGCCTTAGCATGGTAAATGAACTATTTTAGCAAATCCAACAGTTTACAATTCATGTTCACTGGCATAAACAATGACAAATTATCGCATTAATAAAGGCACTTTGAGAAACACAGTCGTCTTGACTGTATTGAACTGTCAAGAAACACTTCTGGCAAAGGCTTGACCTACCACGCAAGTCAACTTGATGTCTGCCAGGAACAGCAAGGCAGACCTACAGAAGTTGGCAAAGCTGGAAAAGACTGAGGAGCGAACAGGGTCAGGATATACAAAGAAGTCAGAGCAGCAGCTTGTTCCTATCAAATGGTGTTAATCTTGAGCAGGATGAGGTATATCAGAACAAAGAGAGGGCTGGTCCCTGCACACGCTGCCTGACTTTCCACCTATTTCTAAGATGTGTTCACGCTCTGCGCTGGAATTCGTAGAGATGAGATGTCGGTGCAGGGACTGACCAGCTGCAGGGACATGTCCCACCACCCTTAAAATCCTCTATCATAAATAACAGATCTCTAACTCTGACTGCAAGCTCATGTTTGAGGAATATATACGTATTTAGAAATAATGGAAAGGTACCAGAGTGTTGTCTGCTGCATAGTAAACAAAAATACCCTGCTGCTGTTAAATGAGTGATAGGGTTTTATAGATGTTTGTTTGTCTTGGTTTATGACCAAACAAAGGACATTTTCTAGACAAATAAGTTAGCTCATGGTCACTCTGTTCTTTAAGAGTGATATGGACAAAGAGGAAACAAGGCAAGGTAGGCCTGAAATACACGGTAAGCTCAAACTTGTCTGCGAAAAGAGACAAAGGGCAGCAGAGTCCCCGTTGCTCGAGGTTGATAGCGTGGATGCCAACTGTGTAGCACAATGTGGCTGCAAACAGAGAGTTGTGAAAACACGCACCCAAGAGAGGGAGTATTTCATGCTGGAAGGCAACATCGGTGTTTCAGAGATACCTACAGGCAAACCCTCTCGCTTTAGTAACACTTACGGAGTCTTACAACTGCAGCCTTAAAATCTAAGGGGCTGTGACCATAACACTGCCAAGGCCACTAACTGATGTTGCGTTTCCTCTGTGCTAAGCACATCCAGAGAGGTGGCAGCAGCGTGTCCCCTGGGGCCACCAGCCCCTGCATCAGCAATGCCGCAGCCAGGCTGGTCTCCGGCTCCGCACAGCGCTGCCCTGCCTGGGAGGTGCCCGGGGCTGGGGCTGCAGACGCTTTTTGGCCTTAGGGGGAGATGAGCAACCCCAACACCCCAACATGTCACACCTCTCCCCTCCAGGCCACAGCACAACCTGGATTTTCACTCAGTGTTGCGCCCTCTCCTCCCCCTCCTGTCCGGCGCTGGAACCACTGTAAGAAAACATAAAATGAAACCAAAACAGCGCTAAGACCAAAGCCAATTTTGCTTGGTTAAGTTTTATTCACGTGTGCAGGGACAGTGTCAGCTTTAGCAACCTAAACAAATGCTCCAATAGGTATAATTTAGGTGAATCTTCTTTTGCCAAATCAGCGCAGCTACCCTGTGGCTGCTTCACGCCTCTGCCAGCGCCAAAGCTGCAGCCGCTGCTGAGAAGAAGTGGCTGAGCAAGGGGCAGTAGATGTTTAGTGCTGGTGTGTTGGTCTCGTAACTCATCTGAGGCAGAGGGACGCTGCGGTATCCCTTCACAGATCCTTCTGCAAGGGTTGCGGTCTGGGGTTTGGAATGTGAATAGACGCTGCTCCCAGCACTGCCAAGGGGCAGAGGTGACAGACGCAAAAAGCAGCATCAGACCTAAGACACAGACATTAAATGCTGCGACGCAAAAGAGGAATAGAAAAGTGTCACACGAGAATGAATCCAAGGGAAAAAGCACGTTTGAGACATGATATAAGGCATAGGATGTTCTGCGCAAGGAACAGTAGTGGAAATTAGCGGTCACACAGGCATCAGTCAAATTCCTCTTTATATAAACTGGTTGGATCAAGCCCGTATAAAGAGAATTTAAATAGCACTAAGGAAATTAGATTGAACAAAACCCCAACCATGGAAACCAATGAGGAAAAGGAAAGCAGTAGGAAACCAGCACACAAGAAGAAAAAAGGATACCCAGACCAGACTGGGATTAGTTTCCCCTACTCGTAACTACTATCTTGTCAGCCTGGCACTGTTTGGCATTTTTATCCTTCCTGCTCTTTTGCAGATCTGAGTGCTGAGCTGGTTTTGCTTCATCCTGAGAGCTGTGGTCTCCATCAGTTATTGAGGAAAAATTGTTTCTCAGCTGTAAACATATAGAAATTGGACCAAACTGTATAATGTGGGACAAGGATCACTCCAAAGCCCTTAAACCCTGAGACAGGGCGTGACACACAACCACATTGAGGTCCAGAGTTTCAGTTAAAGCCCTTCTTCACACGTGCATTGAAGATCATTATGTTAACATTTGCATTAAGGCAGAATAAATGTTATTATGACTCAGTAGTAATCTTTCCTATGAACAGCTTTTGCAAATCCCACTCTGTCATTCCCACGGTCAAAAATGCAGTAAAACGCGGACATAAAGACATCTCCTAAAATCCAGAGTGGGCCAGAGCTAGTGGTGATGTCGAGAGACTGAAAGCCGCTCATGCAGAAGGTTTGGTCTTCAATAGATTCCTGGAAGGGAAAGCACGTGTCCTTACGGCCGCCTGCTCCAGCCCCGGCTCGAGCGAGGAGCAGGGAATGGCGAGTAGGGAGGCCACACATACGCACCTTCACAACGTATTGCTCTGCTGTCAGCTTGTATTCATGGTGTCCGATTGTGAAGCTTATGTGGGGCAAGCTGGACAGTCTTCTGCAGTCTACAAGAAACTGTATGCGATGCACTGATTGAGACGGGATCGGTTTGCCTTTTTTTAAGTATTGCCCTTTGAATTCAAGACCTTTATGGCAGGTAAGAGTGAATTTGCTACAGCAGGCTGACTTATGGCCCAACACTGCCCTCCAGCTTTCCAGCTCCTGCACTGGGTCAAAGCAGCCTAGCACCCCAGACCACCAAAGCCCCGAGGCACCCAGGGCTGACAAAAATCCTTGCAAGCCCCAAAAGGATCGAGGCGAAGGAGGACTCTGACATCCTCCCTGTACAACTGGGAAGCAAAACCGAGTGTGTGAATCCCGGTGAAGCCACGCTAGCAAGGTTTGCTGAGCAAAAGTCCTCCGGCTGGGACTGGGTGGAGGGAGCTGCCTCCAGCCCACACAGGGAGCAGCCTATGCCTGCAGCTCATCCCACTTCTTCCCATAACGTCATCATTTTAGGGGGGGGGGGGGAAACCCAGCAAGGAATGCAGCACTTTATACTTATACTGTGCCCTGGAGTGGGATTTAAAGAGCAGAGGAAGGACTAAATTCTGATGTGGTCATTAATTTCCATAAATAAAACATTTGCTTACAGTAACACAGACGATCATTTCCTGGCCTTTCTAGTTATTTCATAAAACAACTGGCGTGTTAAATGGCACTGCAGAATGCTCCAGGCCCCAGAGGGATCTGTGCTGTAAACTGTAGTGCTTAAAGTCATTGTTTTAGAGGCTTCCTACAAGGAAGAATCTACTTTTTTTTGTTGTCCTTAAACCTGCTTTATGAAAACATAGCCCTAAATCTTCTGTATACTTATCACGTGCCATACCATGAGAAGAAAATAAACCACAGGATACAGAAGACAAGGGTAAAAAAGCCAGTAAAATGGTTTGTAGGATAAAAGAAGCAAGACATAATTCATTTACATGGCTAGTACATGCAGAACAAATTAATCCTTGCTGGAAAGAGATAAAAGTTCTGGTGAAATCACTGATGGACGCACCCACTTATACTGGGATAAATTTGAGCCAGTATACCCAGCCTGTCTGTGGCTGCTACAAAAACAGCCATAGCAAGTCTTATTTTCAGGGTGCATTTTTGCAGAATCTGAGATGCCGGCTGAGTGCTCTTACGTCAGCACTGGAGTATATAAACTTATACTGCAATGACCTGTTTCTTGTTTATATTACACTAATGTAAGTGTACTGGAAATACGTGTTTTATTTATATCCATTAGTATGCACCATTATAAACCCAACTTGTCACCAAAGCATATTGTTCAACATTTATCTGAAAACGTGTATAAAAACAAAATCTAAGGTTTCATTGAGAAAGAACCAGAAGCCTCATGAGCTGTACGGGCGCAACTCCAGGTCCTCCCCTTACAAAAGGGGGCAGGTTAAAAGGCCACTTTGCCTTTGATCATTACCCAGTGCACCGGGCAACCCTAACACTCTTAAATTTTCTTCCAAGTGCAGTTTAGGGTCAAGATCAAGACACCTGTGAAGTTAACAGCAACTGTCCACAGCAGCTTTACTCGTGGTGTGGTAATCACTTGTGGGAGCCAGCCAGGGGCCAGCAATATGGCACGGTAAAAAGAACCACTTGAAGGCAGGTGGTTCAGCTGTCTCAGGCTCACTATCTCAGTGCTTTGGAGGTTCCAAGGGTTCAGTCATGCCACCTGACAGTTCCCAGAGGGGAGATGCGAAGGGCAGCAGAGAGATGTCCCAGCCTGTCCCACAGGCAAGGCAGTGGGAAAGTCTAACCTACCTTGAGCAACCTCTGCCCACACAAGCACCCCAGTGAGGCACGGGTGGCTGGGGTGGCAGGTGTGGGGCCAGAGAGGCCATGAAGCGGTGCATCAAGGCTGTTTTGGCCTGCTGGAGGAGGTGGAGGTGATCCTCAGAGAGCAAGCGGGGATGGGCAGGAGCGGTGGGGAGTGTCAGCAAGGGGAGCGCAGGAGAGAGAGGCAGGGAAGAGAAGAAAACCAGCGAGGAGACAGAGGAATAAGGTTCAGGAGGGAGAGTAAGAGACACTGAGGTCTCTTCTGCATCCTGTGGCTCATCCGCCAGGAGCCAGGGTTGTGAGCATCACAGCTGTGCATCCCTCCCTGGAGCCCTGGCACGACAGCGGCTGCTCTGCTGCAAGCTGTCAGTGAGAGGTGCTGTCAGGGGAGCCACTGTCGGGCAGTACTTACGATACCTTTCCCTTTCCATTTGATGCTGACAGGGCTGGCCGTAAGCACCGAACCCCTCCTGGCTCGGAGAAGCCAACAGCTATAGCTGAGGACATTGAAAATCCTCTGATTTTCCAAGAGCAAATGATCTCTGATGTAGAGTACAGATCAATTCCTCAAACAGATGCCCCCATTATTTCCTTACATACCAGTACTGACAAGTACGGGAGAGGAGGTGGACATTTGGGCTAGGGCAGCAAGGGAGATGGGTCAAAACCAGCGTGGCTCTGAGTTCAGTGCTGTCCTGGAAACAAGGCTTTCTCTGAGACCTTTCTGAGCAATTATTTTGGTTATTTTCCCACCCTGAAGCTCTTTGTACCAAATACGAATTTCTCTTCCTCTCTGGCTGTTTTCTGGCTGTACAGTTTTTACCTCTCCAGTATGCGATGGACTTGCCCCAATATACTCCTGTAGTCGCCTGATTTGTGAAGAGGGGCCAGTGATAAGAGAAGTGCCTGAGTCAACGATGGCTTCGCAGCCATGGGAGCAAAATGCCACGCGGCCCTGGATCTTTATACTGCAAGTGAAAAACAAAGCATCTTTAAGCAAATGCCATATACGCTGTGACTGAAGCAGCATATTATTGCTAGCTAAATACGGGAGCACGGACTGAAGTTAAAACTAGCTGCCAAGCTGTGCCAGTCTTAAAAGACAGGAATGTCTTTAGGAGACAAGAAAGTAATAGGAGGAAACTGCTTGAGGAAGATCTATTGTCTGTGGACCCGCTTTTCTTTCTCGGGATTCCTATAGCCCTAATCATTTGCCACCTGCTGATGAATTTGTCCTCACCCACAAGCATGTGTCCTCATCAATTTACGCAGCAGGAGCAGGAGTGAAGGGATACTGACTACTTTGACCAAGGTTAACAGGAAAGATGACAGCAGGACCTGAAGTTAGATTCAGCTCCTGGGTGCCTTGACCTCTTAACTGAGTAGTCCACCAAGACTCAACTTGACCATTGGTCTATCATATTAAAACATATTAAAATGCTCTCCTAGAAACCGGCTCCTCAGGTCACAGCAGATTTAGAGAGCTAATAATCTCCAGTCTCATCCTGGAAAACCCCCTCTTTGGGAGGCACAAGGGTAAGACACCGCAGCTGAGTCATCCTACGTTTGTATCGTTAGGTGTTTCTGCCTCTGTGGGTTTTACCTGGTGAGGTGGATTCCACCAGGTATTTCATACATATGTACATACATACATACATACATACTTGTTCAGATGTATTTGCCAGTAGCTTTTCTCGGTGACTGGAACCCAGTGGATTGAACCCTTGTAGAGGGAATGGTCGATCCCCCCCAGGATCAACTCACCACCGTTCTCGGTGTCCTCTCCTCTGAAAGCAGAAGGTAGGTTAACACCGACATGGGAGTGTGCCAGGGTGCACTAATGCGATTACACTCAAAAAGCAAAAGGCAAACCACAGCCCTTTCTAAATTCAGATATGGGTGGCTGGAAGGGACTATTTCTAAATTGTAACTGCATATGTCCCAACTCAGAGTCTCCAAACAACCTCTGAGAAGACTTGCCACAGGCTGCCAAGAGCTAAGATAGGCATCAGGAGCAGGTGGAGTCAATTGCTGCTCTCACCTCAGAATAAACACTAGATAAATTGGTGGAGTTACAGCTGGGTCCAGATGAGGTTACAACATTTATTTCCTGAAATGCAGCTACCTGGGTGTAGCATGGCATTTCTGTTCATCTCCACTGGCCAGAAGGAAACCTCTGGCAACTCAGATGTGTTGAGTCTGAGTTGGGAGCTTTTCTTTTGTTTATGACAAGCTTGAACAAGAATGACTGTTCTTCCATTTTTCCTTCTCACTCCATATTTTTCAGTGTAAAATTGGAAGAAAAATAAGGAAAATGACTTTCAGGAATTGAAGATTTGTAGAGCTGCATGGTTGTCTCAATGATTAAAATAGATTTGCTTATTTTTTGACAGTGTCACTTTAAAGACTGACCTTTTCAGATAGAAAGAGAAGACCGGCTCCTCTACCAGCTGCTGGTTCATGATGCTGTCAAACACGGGCAGAGCATTGCCCACTGCTAAGGAGGGGTAGCCCAAGCCCAGCACGCCATCAAAGTGGGCAAGGGCAAAGGTTGTTCCTGGCTCAAACACCGACTCACCAAAGTCCTGTCCCTTGATGGAGATGTTACTTATCTGTTTGGTACAAGTGAAAGTAAAGACACCGTCAGTTACAAGAAATTAGCCACATTTCAGATCCATATCAATAGATTCATTCAGTTTGTAAAGCCTGAATATCCTTGTGTGACTTGCATCAATAAAATAGACGCCCATTTGGCAGGTAGGCTGCACCGATTCCTTTTAATACCTTAATTCTGAGGATGTTTCATCATAAACCCAGGACAGGACCCCAGGAGAGAAGCAGAAATGCAAAACAAAATCTTAGGGATTTCTCTGGGTAGCCCGAAGCTGGAGCAGCACCCAGCTCGGTGAGACCTCACCCTGCACTTGCCTAAACCAGGCAAGGTTTTCCAGGGCAAGGACAGTATCCAAACTGCCCTGAAAACCTGGTTGACCTGGAGGCTGACACCCATTTTAGGTGGAGGCTCACCTGCAGCGTGTCTTTGCCAGCAATGCCCAGAAGCTGCCCCGTGCCGTACTGCAAGGAGAAGGCTTCCCCTCCGTGCTCATACGAATCCGACAGAAAGGACTTAAATTTCTGGTGCACCCCTGCACAAAACAAATGACACTTGTCCACCGAGGGGAGGTCCCGGCAACACGCCCGCTCCCTGATGCGGAACCAGCCGAGATGCAGGAGAGCCAGATTTTTGCTTGTCTTGTGAGGAAGGTGTCAATGGAGTTTTTCCTGGTTTCAGAACACCTCAGAGATTATGTTGGGTTTTAAAGGCAAGTAGGAAATCCAAATGAAAATGGGCATTTCCAATGCTATTTGTAGCTCTCCCAGGATTGTTTTCATGCCTTTCACCTCAGGCACCTCGTGGTGTGGAGGGATGCTTGGCAGCTGCTGCCGGCACCTGCCCTGGCTGCGGGGTGGCACGGAGGGGCAGAGATGGAGGAGCAAGCCAGGGAGGGGAGAGTGGCCCTCAGAGGTTCTCCAAATCCTCCCCTCCCAAATCCCTGCTGCAGACGAGCCTCAGGAAAGGCGAAATGGCCGAGGTACCCGAGACACGAGGAGCATAAGGGAGAGTAACGTTTCTTACTGCACGCTTCACTGATGCAATAAGCAGAAGGGACCCAGAAATTGGAGGAGCCGGTGTCAAACACGACGGTGAACCTCTGGGGCGGTGTGCCGACGCTCACAACTCCATAGTACTGTGCCTGGGGGAGGAACAACCCGGTCAGCCCCAGCCTGCCTCCCGGAGAGCTGTTCCTGAGGAAAAGGCAGACTTGGGAGCATCGCAGAGCGCTTTCTCAGGGGGCTGGGTGCAATTTCATCTAAACGCAAATGCCCACCGCGGGGAGGTGTGCCTGGCTCCACAGGTGGCCACAGGCAGCAGACGTCACTCCAGCTGCACACATAACAGCGTGGCACTCTTAAAGGCTTTTAAGCAAAGGCTCAGTTGGGTTCCCCATGAAGTCAACAAACCCTCTTGCGCCGTCTTCAGCGGTCCGCCCCAAGACGATGCTCTCGCACAAACAAGCGGGCTTTCGGGCACCTCCCTGCCGATGTCAGTAAGAAACCAGTGATGCACAGTGGGACAGCACAACCCAACCCCGCCAGTGTCAGAGGGCTCGGACCCACAGGGCAATCGCTGTCACAGGTGGCTGGGCTTTTTCCTTTGTAATTAGCAGCTATTAGCAAGTTAAAAAAATGAATTCTGCTGCAGAGACTTTATCTGATGTACTGAACAAAGTTCATCCAGTGGATAAAGAAACCGCTGACTGTCCTTGGATGCCAACTGAGGGTAGAAATAATCTGGGAACACGTGAATGCTGGAGTGAAGAGCTTATCCACAGCCCAAATGCAAGTGTCTAAGTGCCCCTATCTGGCCCTGGAAGAGCACTTCAGCATTAAGAGACCTATTTTTAGGAAGAGGCATTTCTGGAATTTCAAATGCAGATAGAAAAGCAATACCCAGTGCCAAGCTTTTTGTAGCAATACAAATATTTGAATGTGTATCTTCAAGTGCGTACTTGTTAATTAATACATTGAATATAGTTTCTGATCCCGGACTTTATGGTCTGAATGAGATAATCATGAAAATGCAAGCATGTGTGCCATTTAAGAGAATATCCAGCTATACAGCAGGATTTTATTCCTTCCTGTATTGAACAAACCTTTATTGATTAATCTGTGAAGTGAGGCAGCTCTAAGACATGTTGGGCCAAAAAAACAAACCCAAAAAACCCCACAAACACACTGCACTGAAACCTCCACAAAATTTTTCCTGGTGCTGGCTGGATATACTAACTATGTGGGGTTTGGTTTGTTGTTTTGATATTATCCCTCTTTGATAAGTTTCAGAGCAGGCTGAAATGTTTTAGTCTCCTGTGTTCTTCTTCACACTCATCTCTATCTCCTCTTGACATATTTTTTTATGTCAAGAAGTTTTTGCTGAATTAATTTGTCCTTCCCTTCCCTTCCCTTTTCAGATGCAGCCTCCAAACATTTCTGCAACTTAGCTTTCCTTTAGATAAGCATAACAGAAGGACCAAGTAAAGTAGAAAACAGTGACCAACCAAACGGACAGAATGCTAAACCCAGGAAAGACAGTTTACAAAATGGTTGACCTGCAGACTTGCCTATCTGAGATCCAATGAAACTCATACTTTTCCTTTCTCAGTTTAGAAGGTAAATTCAGCCAGGTTAGTGTGAGACCCAGGCTGGTCTCAACTAATTAATGCATATTAAGCCCAGGAGATACAAGCCGAAAAATAAGAATTCTACTTAGGTCTTTATTATCACTGATTTATGACTCCATGTGATCAAATAAATGAGATTTAGGGGATTTTTTTTATAACATGCAAACATCTAAGTTTCTGACAAATAGAATACAGCTAAATGAAGTAATCAGATTCTGCTACTGAAAACCCAATCCTGAACCAAGATTGATACAGGTAAACCTTCTCCATTTGTTTGGAGACCCAACCAAGTCCAGTACAGATCTATACAAAAATAAAACTTGTCACACGACTACCACTGCTAGGCTACATCAGCTTTCTACCCAGGTCTCCTGCTAACCTAGGTCTACACATCCTCTATTTTACACACTGGTAAACTAATTTTTTATGATCTAATATTTATAGCATAGAGCAACGAGTCATCTCAAGCCCTATAATTTCATCGAGAGACTAGATTTGAAATGTGCTAGGAAAAAACATTTCCCTTCAAGAGAACTGCGAATCCTCATGATTGCATTACCAAAACTGTACTTACATTCATGTAATCATACAGCCTTTCTGAAGCGGTTCCTAGCGATAAAGCAATATCTGCAGGGAAGCAATGCAGGTACCTCCGGGCAAAAACATCTGGGTGGTGATTCCTCCGAAATTCCTCAAATTCTCCCTTTTCCTTCAGCTGTTTCTTGATAGATTTGAATCGAACGAGGGGGATCCTACACAAATAAAATAAACACCCCAAATTTAACTGGTTCTCCTTTCTAGAGGTCTCACGTATTCCGGTTTTTCTTTTTAATTTGTTTCTTTTTGAGGCCTTGGGTAGCAACAAGCAGGGGTCATCCTGGGAAGCCAGCCGAGACAAGCCCCAGCGATGCCAGACCTGTTTTCTTACCGTTCCATGGCCAAGGTGAATGGGATGTAAACCACAGCCAACAGTATCACCCTCATGGTTCCACGCGGTTCAGAGTCTAATGACCGTCATTTACTCAGAAGTCCCTTTTTTATACCCCGTTGTCAGCAGAGGGCTGCTCGCCAGGTCAATCAATCACAGGAGGTCAGTGCTTTGGCAGAAAACCGATTAATTTGCTCTCAGAGTAACCGCTGGATTGTGCAAATAGTGGTGTCCAGTGGACCTACCAAGGCACCGATAACCAGGGCACAGTCTAGACCAAATAGACATTTTACTAACAATCCTTAATGTCTTTTACATAAATATAATAAACGGGGTGAGCTTGGCTCCCGTTAGCATGGGAAAGAGGAGACGGTCCAAGGACTTGCCTGGCTCCCTCCAAGTAAGCTGCTTTTCAAGCTCACTGTAGTGACAAGTGGCCCAGAAGTGTCCAACACCAAGAAAGAAGATGTAATATATAACTAGTCCTCTTTTGCCTGGAGACATCTCAGCAGGACTGAGCAGACGGGCATTTGATAGGGTTGTGACAAGTCGTCCCCTAACAACTGAAGATTAATTCCCTATTTATGGGAGAGCTCCAGTCCCAACGTTAATTTGATTGCCACCGCCAAAAAAATGGATCTTAAAAGTCAAAAGGACGACAGCCTGCGACACTCAGTCATAGCCGGGGGTTTTGCAGGCATTTCAGCAGGAGATTTGGAAGCGCTCACTTGGATTTCTTTTCCTGCGAGTTTCCTGAGGTTAGCGGTTCCCACCCCTGTCTGACACTTGGGTTCAAGTCAAGCTGGCAGAAAAATAATGGTGTCAAAAAGAGACGCTGATCTGACAGAGAGCGACCCCAAACCCGTTAGCTGCCTGGGAGGAAGCTCAGCACTGAGCCTGCAGTTCACGTACGAGACTTTTGGAATCTTTTCCTCTGCATGAGCAAGTGCAGCGAGCAATTACATACCGCAGCCTAGCATACATTAAGGCTAGGTTTGAATTATCAGCCATTTTTGTTCCAAAGCCTAGGATACTGGGAAAAGAGCAAATAATGATTATTCCCCTGCAATATGTGGCTTATGTAAAATAGACTGCTCGCCACACAAAGGTGAGCTGGAACAAAGTAACCCCGCCAAAAGAGAGCAGATGTGTGAGAGTGTGGAGCAAAGAATGAAAGTCAAGAACATGGAGGAGGCAGGAGTCGTCGTCCACTCTAGCAGCAATGCTCCAGTCAAGAAAAAAACAACAGAAAAAACCAAACGCACAGCATTTGTGAGTGAAGAAGGGGGCTAAACACCTGTCGCAGACTTTAGATAGATGCAAAGCAAATCATTACGAGCACGTACTAAAGATATTCTTAAAAACTATTCCTTTAAGTCTCCCTCCTTGCTGTGTCAGGCTGATTGAGGAGGGGCACGAGAGGCTTAAAATCAATGATTTTTAGAGCTCTCTTCATTAGTCCCCTGGATTTTGAAACACGTGATTTGCTTTTTCAGACTTACCTCCAAAATTGCAAGGGCTACGCAGCCTGCTTTCAGCCTGGTGTCCTCACACAGCTGCGTGCAGTGCTTTGAAGCTGAAAAAGCACCAGTATCTCTAGTCTAATGTTTTATGTAAAAAAAAAAGAAAAATCTCAAAAAATGCAAGAATATTAACACACAGCTTTTATATTGATTTCCATTTTATTGTGATTTTTTTTTTTTTAAATTGTCTACCTCAGAGCAGTGTTCCCTGTTTCTTCTGGACTCAGAGGCTCTTTATACAGTTCTCAACAAGTAACTGTGCTTTTTTTGTCCTGCAGCCATCCCATCCACCGAGCTGCAGGGGCTGGGTGCTGCAAATGAGAACTGTGAGCAGTAACTGTGGTCATCTGGGAATGTTCAGACAGCACAGGCATTTCTCGAGGAGCCTACACGCGCCACCTGACGCGCAGCAGAGCAGATGTGGTGCCCTCCGGTAGGGCAGCGTCGCTTTGACAAGAGCAAGACAATGTCTGTGCTGAGCCCCTTTATCGCTTGAACTTCTCCTCAAATGCCACAAATGCTTCTGGGCAGTCAGGAATGCTCATGTTGGAGGGCATCACCGTAGCTTTGAAGGGGTGAAGTGGCTTTCAAAGCACCACCCGGGGTCTACTGAGGGGGCTGCCTGTGCCGTAGACCTTCCCCAGAGTGGCTGATTCTCAGAAGGATCAAGATTGTTCATTTTACTGCAAATGTAGCCCTGTATTATCCCACCACATGAAGGTTATTTTTCCCCAATTGCTCTGATCTCACAGTGTGTTCCAAGCAGACGTTCATTTAGCCAGCAGAGGTACAAAATGCAGCAACAAAAGGTCATTGTGACTTTTTTTGATAAGCTGGAATAATGATTAAACTACAATGCAGGGGATCCCTAAAATATAGATGTCTGCAGCTTAAAAGTTTCATTAAGTAGAAATAATTCAAGCAGAAAAAAGTATTTACTTATCTGTGTCTATAGACATAAGGCATATGGCAAAATTACTTCTCTCCCTATGGATTATTCAGAAAAATATATCCAAATTATATTATTAATATACTCTTACTCAGGCTTTTATGTTGTTCTCATCAGCAGGATAGCTGAAGAGATTTGTTTAAGGGACGTGTCTTTCCCATGGGTGTAAATTTGTTATTATTTATACCAAATGCATTTGTTTTTCGACACCTGTGACCAACAGTGCCTTAACGGAGTGGGGAGCCTTGCCTTCGGAATGTGCCACAGCCACTTGGGAATGGAATCAAATACAAGAACCTGCTGAGGGCCGTGGCAATGTTTTCTTAAAAGTCAGATCTCGTTCCAGGGTAGGTGCTTGGAAAAGGCTGCCCTGTGAAATGCAGGAACAACCGCTCCCCACTGTCCTCTGTCAGGGCACGCAGTGGTAAAGCAGTGAAGAATTGGTTCCTCTGAGATGTTCATTCAGCGTTAACCGGCCCTTCCTGCCGGGATGCTACACCCGGCACATCCCGCCTTCTGTCAGGAGAGAGAGGATTTTCAGCGTCTCTCTTCCATGGCATGGCCACAGATGGCTGTGACGTATCTTTGTTCTCCAGGCTTGATGCTCTGCCCAGCTTCTCCATCAAAAAACTATTTTATGGCACTTGGCACAGCACTCACTGTTCTCCATCCTGCTGCAACACTGGTCCTGTGATGCCCTCTCTGTTGTTCTCCTCCCCCAGGAAGCCCTCCATACATTTCATAGCCTCACCGCTGCACGTCACAACCACTCACCTTGCAGGGAAAAGACCAGGAAACATCCTATAGCCTGCACTCAATCGATAGCTACGAGCTGTTTTACATCTGAAAGCAAATCTGTTACCAGATTTTGACCAGAGATCCAGAGGCCACCTTAACTGTTTGATACTGCCTTTTTCTCAATCTTCTGTTTGCTCTGCCTTTTGTTTTTCTGAGAATACACAGCTCCCAGCAGTCACGTATTTTGGTTGTGTAGCACCCAATGCCCAGAAACTGACTGCCGATTGTTTGAAAGAAGTATCTGCCCTAACATTATGGTGTGGGAAATGACAGCAATGAGCTGTAGATATCAACGTAGAGAGCCAGCTGTCAGAAAGGCTATTTCACCTCAAAACGCTCTGCCAGTTTGCACACACAAAGATCATGGTAGAGCCATGGCCAACACAGAGGTAGGACAATCCCCAAGAAAGCTGAAAAGCACAGCGAAGTATGCGGAGAAGCCAAAGCATGCAGAGGTGCCTACACATGGGAAGGCTCCTCCGAGAAATCAGAGATGCTCCTGACCTGAGTAGCGGTGGGTCTTGCTGAGAGAAGGAGGGAAACGGTTTACACCGTCACATCTAAATAGTCATAATTTTTAACACCGTATGTATCTCGCTCGTAACAAGTGAGGATCTTGATGGAATTCATCCATGGCAGTTTCTTGCCAGGTTTTGGTATAGACAGGAGAACGGCAGTAGCAGAGTCAGGAGGTGGCAGGAGAACAGCCTTGGCAGGGTGCGATAGTGAGCGTATGAAACTGGGATTCAGACAAGAAGCAAAATATAATGAAATGAAAAAGGCCCTACACAGTCAAGAGTGCCAGAGGCTGTAGTAAACACCATCGAATTAGGAACATAAAGAGTAGAACAGCTCGAGATAGCGGTTTGCCAAGTATTTGTGTTAAAGGTTGGAGATAAGTACTGGGTGGCAAGTTACACTCTGAAATTATGTATTTGGCACCTTGCAGAATAAATCCCTAAAAGTGCCACTCATCTGGAAAGTCCGTCGAGTCTTGACAGGTATTTTAAACAGCAATTCGATTACATCTGACATTTCCGCTGAAAGTTGCATGAAAGCTAAACATCTGAGTCTAAAAATTTGGTCTTCTGCGGTGTTTACTTTCCCGAGCCAATCCCCGCCGCCGGCACCAGCTGCTCAGCCAGCACAGCTGGAGCGCGAGGTGAGGGGCTGGGGCATCGGGGGTGACGGTCTGGGGCAAAATCCGAGGACATTTATAGTGTGCAGGAAGAGGGAAGAAGGAATTTTTTTCAGGGGAGCGTGGGCAGGAGAGGGAGACCTGGGCTCTAAGTCATCCTGTCCGTAATCCCCGTCACCACACACTCATTTGGTTATCAGAAACATTTCAAAGCCCTTGAGATTAATGGCTGGTGCCGTGTAAACAGAGCCTTATACTGGGAAGGCAGAGTTACCGGCAGGCCAGTGCACAGCGGGAGGAGACCAAGGCGGGTCCCTGTCCCCCACAGTCCCGGGATGGGCAACAGCCTGAAAGCCATAGTCGCTTTTGTGCCCTCCGACGAGTGCCAGAAGTACCTCCTGGAAGACCTAGAAGAGATGCCAGTGGATAAAATGGTGGACCTGAGCGGCAGACAGCTGAGGCGGCTGCCTCTGCACATCTGCTCTTTCAGGGAACTGGTGAAGCTGTACCTGAGCGACAACAACCTGAACCATCTGCCCCCCGAGCTGGAGCAGCTGCAGAACCTGCAGATCCTGGCGCTGGACTTCAACAACTTCAAAGCGCTGCCCCTGGTCGTGTGCACGCTGAAGCAGCTCTGCATCCTCTACCTGGGCAACAACAAGCTCTGCAGCCTGCCCCTCGAGCTCCGGCTCCTGCGGAACCTCAGGACCCTCTGGATCGAGTCCAACTGCCTGCAGTGCCTGCCCGAGGTGGTGTGCGAGCTCAGCCTGCTCAAGACCCTGCACGCCGGCTCCAACGCGCTGCGCACGCTCCCCACCCAGCTGCGCTGTCTGCAGGAGCTCCGCACCATCTGGCTGTCGGGCAACCTGCTATCCGAGTTCCCCCCCGTGCTCCTGGACATGCCCTTTCTGGAGGTTATCGACGTGGATCGCAACTCCATCCGGTTCTTCCCCAGCCTGGCTCACCTCCCCGGCCTGAAGCTGGTGATCTACGACCACAACCCCTGCAGGAACGCGCCCAAAGTGGCCAAAGGGGTGCGCAGGGTGGGGAGATGGTCAGAGGAGTCCCCCGAACCCCGCAAGCGGTCCGGGGCGGTGATAGAAATCACGCTCGATGAGAAACCATCGCCACCTCCTGCCGCCAAGCCCGAGCCAGAAGCCGAGCCCTGCTGACACTCAGCTGCCTGCTCCGGTCAAGGTGGCAGCGAACTTAGGACGCCGCCCAGCCTCTACTTCTCCCTCGCTTGCTGGTGTCCAGGGAGCACCACGCTGCCTGGATGGTCTTCAGGAGTAGGTGCACCAGCTTAGAGCTAGGTGACAGCAGAACTCTCTTGTACAGACACCCCCTTTTGCGCAGCACCCAGCACTCTCTCTCTCAAGCAAAGACTTCCTCCCTTTCCCCCTCCTCCCAGGCAGGGACCACTTGGAGCTTGCAGTAGAGATGGACACGGTTTAGATGTTTTCCATAGGTAGATTGTACACACATGCACGGACTCACTGCTCTTCACCCATGGGCTTGCTCTTCTCCCTTCCACCTTGCCGAGGTGTCCAAGCTCAGCTGGAAACCACTGTTCAAGGTGACCACCGCTGGGAGTCACAGCTCTGAACTAACCCACACAGTTTATCTCAAGCCATTTATCCGAAACACAGCAGCAAACAGCTTGAAGGCTTCCCTGCCGGCCGCGTGGGAAGCAGGAGCGGAGCCCTGGCTGCACTCCCAAGGAAGCAGCGCGTATGTACCGGCAAGCTTTCCTCTTACAGCTGCCGCCTTCGCCCTGGAAAATTACCCGCCACTCTTGTTTTGTTATTGCCAAGACGCATTTTAAACGCTGGTGAGGAAAGCGAGAGACTTTGCCGCTAGTTTTTGCGTAACCAACAGCGCTGGCTGTAAGGGCAGCTGTACGCGACGAGTTTTCATGCAGTAGCAAAGAAAAAAATCGGAACCCAACTAAAACAGCAAAACCACGAGAGCTGCGAAGACCTGCACGCACAAAAGCCCGGGCTGGGAGCACACTGCTACAGGCTGGCACAGACCCCGAACCCGGGGCAAACTTTACTCAGTTGACTTCAGCTGGGTATTTCTCCGGCTTGCAAGTCGGACCGGTTCCGATCCCCTTCAAAACGCACTGAACTCTTTTTTTTAAAAGTATGTTTTGCTTTAATTGCACAACACAGAAATCTGGCTCAAAATGACATTTTTAGCTTTCGATTCCATAGCATGGATCACTGATTTTGGTAAAAGGTGGCTTTTTTTTGTTTTTTAAGAAGGGTGGGGAGCCCCGGGTGGCACAGAACAGCCACTTCCCTCTCTGCCTCGCTCCTCAGAGGAACCGTCTCGCCAGCGCAGCCTGCAGAGCGGCAGCCGACTTCCCAGAAAAGGTTTGATTCAATGCCAGTTTGTGACTGCTCAATGTCATTTACGTGCTTGAAAAATTATCTGGAAATATATAGACTCCGTTAGCACTCGCTGCCTTGTTAAGCAAGGTCTGAATTTGGATCTGGCTGGCACCCATGTAGCGTGCTTACTTGTCATTAAATTAAATAAAGTGTACTAGTGTCTCGCTGAGTTAAACCATCCTTCTTTGGAATTAAAGAATTTGGAAAGGAAAAATTTAGTTAACTAACCTTTTCCAACAAACTATTTCTTCCTACAAAATTGTTCAGCGGGACAAGAGTTTGGGGCTTTTTTAACAGCCGAGTTCAGTGTTTTGTTTGCTGTAGAACTAATCGGTACTTTATTTATCTGAGGAGGTGGGTTAGAAGGTGCTTCCACCTGCTCATCGAGGGTTTAACGCAGCGCTCTCCACAGTATTGTCACTTTCGGAGGTCAGAAGAGAGGCTGGAGGAACATTCTGTAAGCAGATTCTCTTCATTTCAGGAAACCTAAGGGAGAAAACAAACAAACAAAAAGTTTGCACAGATACTTTCTTGATTTCCAGTAATCCTTCTGCTTTGGCAGGCTTGCCCCGCCGTTTGCCAAGGCACCGCGTCGCGCTGACAAGGGCCAGGAGGGTCACAACGCCCGGCTGGCACCTCCGGACGGGCCCCCACGCGGACGGGGCGCCCCCGCGCGTCTCTGCTTACGGTCACCAAGAATCCGCATGGAGTGGTGCCGGCAGCAGGGCCTGCCTGACCACCCGAGCGTACAGAAACTGGCCCAATTCGGAAACACGCTGCCTGTGCACCCACTACTGGAATAGGGAGGAGAATATAAAGGTAGGCTGTAACTGGGATGAAAGCAGGGGAAACAAAAAAAGGAATGCAATGCACTTTTTCCACTTATTGCCCTCTATTCTAAGTTTTCGTGAGGTCGGCCCAAGTCCGGTACTTTTCAGTCAAACACAGACTGTTTGGTCCAAGACGCTGACATCTCTCCCAAACTGCACCTTCCTCTCACCTCCCCCTCAGCAGAACTCCAATCTACAGAAAATTTGTGGTGTAAAAAAAAAAAAAAAAAAGTTGCAAAATTCCTCAAGTTGTAGTTCTGGGCACTGACCAAGGTTCCTCTTCAGGTTTCTCTCTTCCTTTCATCACCAAAAAATGAGAAATACTTCAGGATCACTAGAAAATGGTGACAGTTAAATTCAGAGCCTGCTTCCGGGATCCCAACTCAAAGCCTGTACAGCCAGGACTGGAATAAACCGCTCGCACTGAATGTGCCGAGTGAACCCAAACCGGCAGGCTACAGAGGCCGGAGAGGATCTCCTTTGCGCTGACCTGCCTGGCCACTGTTTGAAGTATCCGAGGACTGAGGATGAGCACGGCGGCTTTTCTAACGAAACTGCCCTTCTCCATTCTACACAAAGACAAATACAACTTTGATGAATTTGAATTATTTTTTATTTATGTGTATTTTAAGTGGAACCTAGACAGGAACAGAAGGAATAGGGTCGTATAAAACCCCTCTTTTACTTGAAGTGAATCTTCCCCACAGCACAGATCAACTGAAATAAGTTAAAGCCAACTGAAGACAGTTATTTCACGCCACTGATGGAGATCTGCTTGTCTCAAGCTTCTGTTCCGTAACCTCACGAAAACTCGGATCATTAAAAAAAATTCTGGGTGAGATCTGGTCCACGTATCCTCAGGTACTGAAGAAAATTTAGCACGGGCGATGGTCTGGTACACGTTTTCTGGGGAGAAAAAGAAAAAAAATCAGAAAATCCCTCCCCATGATGATGTCCACCAGCCTCCCCACCCACTTTTCTATTTATTTTGTAGTTGGTATTTTGTGTTCAGTGCTAGCTTTATCTCAGGGCACAGAAGCAGCAGCATCTCAAAGCTAATTAATCACCTTTAACCACGGCAAAAACCTGTGATTCACAAACAATGCAAACTACCTCCTATCAGGCACACGTGGGATAACCTGCCTGCAAGCGGCATTTCTTCCCAAAATTTTTAACAAGCCTGGTTTTGTTTTAGCTGCAATTCTACTTCTGGAGCGGCTGGGCATTTCACTACAATTCCTGCCAAAAGAAAAAAAGCAGCATGATCCCTTATATTTGGGTAAATAGCCACTTTTGCACGTGTTTTAGTACTCTATATGGCACATGAGTAGCTGGTGACCCAAGGCACTGCTCAGGCACACTAATTTGAACGCACCAAGAGCTCTAAAGGCCTGTTCATGCTCCTAATGCAAGAAAATCATGTAATGGGAACGTTAGTATGTCAGACCTCAGCCTTCATCTCAAAAAAAAGTATTTCTAGAACCAGACTTTTCTGCACGGTTACTCTTCCACAGAAGGTTACTCCGATCGTACCTTGGTGCTGCTTTAATAATGTCGTCTACACGAAGGATCATTTCTGCTGCTTCAGCTGCGCTCAGCAAAACTTGTCTCTTGACCTGGAAACTTTCTGTCACTCCCAAGACTGCCATGTCTCCAATGATGCCCTCTTTCATATCTGGAAGAAGAGATACATTAAAAGGTTTCTTTTTTTTTTTTTTTTTTTTTAAGGAAATTACAAGCAGCTGACAATATGGTAACTTATCTCCTCAAATTAACCATATCCATAGTAAGGTAAGTATTAAATAAAGTCTTTCACATCAAGGCTCCTGATTTCAGCCTAACACGTCGCAATTATATACAAAAAAATAGCGGTGAAAATTTTGTACACTGGGAAGAGAAGACAAGATCCCATCAGGACTCTCAGTGCCATTTCCTTAGGTACATCAACTTCAGAGTTCTTGTCCACAACTGTTTTTGTTTTTTTCAGAGAGGAGGCAGCGCTTGGTTGTGTTCGGTTTTGTTTGGTTTTAGATCAATGCCTTTCTTTTTAAGCTTCATATAACTAGACTCAACACAAGTAAGAAAAGTGGTTTTCACAGGCAGAAACCACCCCCTTCATGAGCAAACCTTTTCACTCTCTTGTAAAAAGTCTGGTGGAATCATAAAGGAACGTAACATTGTATGTCTGCATTCTATGCAAAGCAAATGGAAATCAACACACTCAGTTCTTCCAGCTGAATGTATCAGTGATAAACAGATGTGACCAAGTTTAGTAAAACCAATCCGTCTCCCTAACAGCAATCCAGTAACAGAAGTCATTTTAAGCCCTTACCAAGTCCGTAAGTAGTCTTCCCTTCACTGTGAGCAGCTCTGAGCTGAGCGACCAGATCTGCACTGTCATAGCCAGCATTATCAGCTATTATTGTTGGGATCTAAGGGGATAAGCACAGAAGGTTTTTAATTAATGCAAGGACTGATCCCTAGTAAACATGAAGCTTACCTTGCTATTACCAGCTTAGTGCTCAGTTTCGGGAAGAGGAAGTTTCAAAAACATGGCAGATGAACTGTTACAGTGATCAGAAGATAGGGAAAAAGACAAAAGTCGAACTACCTTCCTAAGGATTTTGTTTAAGACCTTGTTAAGCCAGCAGCTGAGAGGACAGAAGCACGTTAGCAGGTCTCTCGGTTCATTTCACATGGATAGAAAGAAATCTGTTTCTCTCTCATCATTTCAGACTACAACTGGAGAAATGGTTTCATTTTAAGAACTTAAGCTTGCTGGTAAGCATTAACCTCCACATCATTCTGTTCACCGTTATCCTGGTTTCAACTGGGGCAGAGTTAATTTTCTTTCTAGTAGCTGCTGTATTTTGGATTTAATACAAGAAGAATGTTGGTAACACATACTGTTTTAGCTGTTGCTAAGTAATGTATTAGTCAAGGACTTTTTCAGCTTCCCAGAGAAGCTGAGAGGGAGCATAGTCAGGACGTGCTGGCCAAAGGGATATTCCGTACCGTGTGTCATGCTCAGTATATAAATGGGGGTTGGTCAGGGGGCAGGAATCCACGATTGCTGCTCGGGACAGCTTGGGCAATCAGTCATCTGGTGGTGAGAGCAACTTGTGTTGTACCACTTTATCTTGTATATTCTTTTACCATTATTATTAGTACCATTGTTATTTTCCTCTTTCTTTACTGTTGTATTAAACTGTCTTTTATCTCAACCCATGAGGGTTTTTTTGTTCCCCCCTTTCCCCTCCTTTTCTCCCTCTTCTCCATGCTCTGCTGGGGGGGTTAGGAAATATGCGAGTGGCTGTGTGGTCCTAGTTGCTGACTGGGGTTAAACCACCACAACTGTTTAAGTGACAGCAGTGCAAATTGCACATGCTGACTAAAGAGGTAATGCTACGTCTTACCACGCTCTCTAATTTTATTTGTTCAGGAGAAATGTTTTCTAGGGTCTTTCATTTCCTAAGAAACATTTTCCTTAACTTAAAATACAGGAAGGCAGTTTTTCTCAAATTAACAGCCTGTTATTGCAATAATATTCTACAAACATTTCTTGTGATGCTCTTATTGGCTACTAAGATGCAATCTCCACTGCCAAGTCTAGAAACTTCTAGATAGTACTAGAGCACGAATACAATCAAACAGCACCAGGGTATCAACAGAACCGAAGGGTTGCTCTTTTCTAAATGAGTTGTCAACTGAATCTGCCAAGATTTTACATGCTATTTCTGTTGCACTTTTAACCTTGCAGCTAAGAGGTGCACAAATCAATTAGAAGAGGGCTAGCATAGCAACATTCAGAATTCTGTAACATGCAGAATTACTAGAACACCAATACTTTTTTTCCCCAAGAGAGAAAACAGTAACTTTTCCCCCTTTGTTAATCCAAGATACGTTGCTAGATTACACTTTTTTACTTTTAAAAAAGCAAAACTTTGAAAGAGAAGCAGCTATGTGAAGAAGTTAGTAAGCTTAGTGAAACTTTACGTCTATTACTCCAGCAATCTGATTAAACAAACTTACCATTCGTAAAGCCTTAGCAAAGGACTCCATTGCAACAGACTCTTTGCCAGGTGTTCTGATGGCAAGTTCTGCAACAGCATTAGCCATCAGCATCTCTGAACAACCTATTCATTGAAGACACAATGAATACAATTATTCATGAATAATGACATGACACATTCATGACACAATGAATATAATATACAATACAATTACATTTGACTTGAACAGTAATACAAAACATGTATCACAAAGTACAAAGAATCTAATATTCACCTCCACCGTACACAGTTCTAGTATCCTTCACCGTCTGGGCAAGAACACAGAGAGCATCATGCAAAGACCTCTCTGCTTCATCTAGAATCTGCTGCGTTGCTCCACGCAACACTATGGTGCAAGCTTCACCTAAACAGTGCAAATGCAAAAAGGTTAAAAAACAAAACCAAAGACACAAAGAGAGGCTATCACAAAGATTTGTAACAGTTTTGCTATCGCTGCAATCAAGTTTTACATCAATTAGATCAATTTGGGGGTGAAAAGAAAGCATGATGACAGGTAAAATTAAATCATGTACACTGTGCTATTGCTTTTATCAGTAACTGTTCCACAACACCTTTTTTAATTTAATAGAAAATGGATGCTATCTGAAAACACCTCCTTGGAAACTTACGGTATTGGCATTTACAGAACAAGCTCTCAAGTTCTTGAAGTATGACAGGTTGCTACTTTTCTTGTCAATTTAACCTCCCAAAGCAGAAAAATTTATTCCCATCCTTACAGAAGTTTACGCACACGTTCAACGTTATGTAGATGAACAATTTCAACCATGAACATAGATCTTCACAGGATTTTTACTGAAGAGAAAGGCTTTAATAAAAGTGGTTACATGAATCATTACAGAATTCCTGTGCTATTCTGGTAACTGAACAGTGTTAGCAGAGGGTGAACACAAGCGTTACAACCTGCCAGTACTGGTAAAAAACTTACCCATTGCCACTCCGGAGAAATGAATGAGTTTATCTTCTCCAATCATGACTTCTTCAATCAGCTTGCAGCTTCCGAGTTTTACTAGCTCAGGGTGATCAAAGGTTGATGCAATTTCACCACCTACAAATGTAAGATCATACAAAAGTCAAAGAGCTCACAATGGAAGTATCCTCTAACCAGGGCAGGGGGACGTAACGGGGAAAAAACAAAAAAAATCATAATTGTCCCAAAATAGTTTGAAATTAACAATACTGACAAGCCAAATTTTTCCACAGTGTCAGCATACAGCACCAGAAACCTTCCACTGATGTTGACAAGTCTTTGAAACACCAATATTTTGTTTCACATCACAATAACTACAATAGCTGTAATGCTTTTGAGCTCTGTCTGGATTAGAGACTCAACGTTGGTATTTGCCAGTATTAATATGTCAATCTGTTTAAAGTTTTAGTAGTACTTAATGATGAAGTATTTATAAAATACTAAAACAAGTTTGTTATGTTTTTAAACTTCAGCTTGTGCCAGCATTCATTTTTGCCTGCCTGATGATGGCTGAGAACTGCTGGCCATCACTCTCCTGAATCACGAGTCTTGTACCATGTCGTAGCAGTGACATAGTGCACCATTTGTGAACTCCCATATCAAAGACAAAATGGGTATTACAAAGATGAAAATATCTCTGAATGGAATATTGTTTTAGTACTTTGCTCGTCGCATCAGAAAACCATTGACATGTTCACTCCCAGTGTAAGCTCAGTTATCCCATGGTAGCCTGCAGCACTGCTATAGTTGTAGCAGTACAAGGGAAGACAAGATTTGTAGTTTGTGCTTACTAAAAGCTTGCCTATCTTTTTTCAGCTATACTATTTGATCCAGTGTGATCTGATGTGGTCCACTTGCTCTGCCTACAAAATTTACTTTGAATTTGCTCCAGAACATAAGCAATGTTCCTCTCAATCAAGTGTTTGCCTATGTCAACATGCCTACAGACAGTTATACACAATGGCTCCTCCAGTTTTGCTAAGCTAAACGATTTGGTATCTTTCCCCTTCTCCCAGCAAAACAAGTTACCCATTCTCTTGATCACTTTCATCATCATTTTTTTATGATGTTCCAGATAACTACCTCTAACTTCGAGAGTGAGAACCATCTATACCATTCCAGATGTTTCATTTTCATTAGTTACTAGAGTCACATTTATCACTACTAAAAACATCCAGGTTGCTCATGTCATTTGAGGCCCACATCAAGTCAATGACTCAGGCCCACATTTTTAACAAAAGATGACCCCTTAATCTTCTCTGTTATTACCATCAAACAAGAGCCACTTATAACAAGATTGTACTAATTAACTTGTGGATTTATCATCTTATTCTTTCTATCGCTAAGTTTCATCTTTTCCCTAGAAAACAAACATTTCAAAAACTTATCAATCAGGGACTTAACTGAAAATATTTTTTTAAATATGAAAGAAAATTACTAACTGGCACTAACCAGCTAAATTATATTCTACAGTTAGCATTATGATCCTTTATTCACAGCTGCTACAGGAAAAAAAAAAGTGTAATCATTACGCAGGGAGGATTCAGAATCAAAAGTCTACATGTGAAGTATAAGATACTAAAAATAGAAACTGAGTTACCTGCTTCTCAAAAAAACTACTGACAATCATATAGCAGTTGATAAAAAAGTAATTTCAAGGTTTCTTATGGCCAATTTCATAGTGTCCTCCATATGCGTTTGTGTGTAAGTACTGTAAAATAAAGCTTATTTGGAGTACTTTTCACATTCACAGATACGCTTAATAGTAGAGTTCCAAGTGGGTGATCAAGCATTAACATTTATTCAAGATCAAACAAATAAAGTGACCCTCCACGTTTCCTATGACAAGGTACTTTACATACCTGTAACAAGAGCCAGACGTTCTACACCAGCAAAGTCTGCATGTTCAATAGCCATGACGCCAGCAGCTCCAAAGAGCTGTTCAGGGTAGTTGTAGATCAGCTGTCTACAATAAAACCACAGGCACATCTTCTCACTACTCATGAACAAACCTTTTAAATACCAGAGTAACACCGAACACCCAACTATCAGTATCATGGACATGGAGAGATTTCTGAAAGCTACAAAAGCAGTCAATGGGCAAGGCACCTGCCGCACAAGGAATGTTACACCACACAGAAGCAAATGCAGTAAATATCCTTCCCCACAAGACAGACTCTCAATGCCCACAGGCCCACACGCTTTAAATTCTAAGTCCTCTGATCTTCAGTGCGTGCTGGCTATTTAACTGCCTATTCTAGCATAATGCACTACAGCAACACGTGAAGTAACGCCTTTAATTCCTTCAGCACGACAAAATCCAAACAGCAGGCAACTCTATGGGATCAATAAATGGCTGGTCTTGTAACATACACAAATAGCAGACCAGAGAAGACCATGTGCTCCCTTATTACTACATATCCCACTCTCTCTAGAACTAAGTAGTCATCTAAAGCTGAACAGTCAACAACCATTCAGGAGTGCTATGTCAAATTATTTTTCTCTTTCAAATTAGAGGTTGAGTGTTGCAGAGATTCAGCAGGAGCTGGGAGATGGCATCTCTGTCAAAAAAAGATATTTCTAATCTACCTTCAAAAGAGACAATTTGTGTTGCTGGGTATGTGCAGAGAAGGTTCTTCCAACTCTGCATCCATATAGCCTTGACCTTTATGAAGCATCTCCTCAGAGGTACTAAACCGGCTAACATATACAGGATCAGATGTGAAGTGGAACTACAGTATGCCTATAAGCAGGAGTAAATTTTGCCAGGGAATAAATCTAAAAGTCAAGAGTCAATCTAACTGGAATACCACTGGCCTGGCTACGGTGACCAACTGCTACCCTACCTGAGCAACTACCTGTGTTACAAGCATACTGGGTAACAGCAATGGAGTTAAGGATTATTTTTTTTTTTTGGTATACCTCAAAAGATTCTTCCCTCAGTTTGCCAACAGGACTCCTGACTCCAGGAGCCTCTGCATTTGCACCATGTCCACTGGACAGAATACTCATTTTGCCTACACAACACACAATGTGAAACATGGCATAGATGGGAGAGACCATCATACAGGTTCTTATAGATGTTTAATACAAATTTTGAAGGTGCGTTTTAAGATGCATGAGTAAATCTTTGCTACTGTGGAAAACAGTGCTGCTCTTACAACTCCCATCTTTTGGTACAGTACCAGCTAATCAGCTTCCTAGTACACTACACGATGAGCTGGAACACCAGGTGTCAACCCGCTCATACGTATGGCAGTTGCACTCAAATGAGAACTACTGAAACACAGAAGCACTTCTCATATCCTTAAATAACTGAATGCTTTTTCTGCACTCTGACTCTTTAAAGAAGTAGTTCACTGCTAACAAAAATAAGTACCAGATTGCGACATTTCTTATGAGCTGAATGAATCACTACATGAAAACGTCATCTTTCATACTTCCAGAGATGCGTACAAAAGGCTCACGGCAGGCAGCACAGACACCTCTGAAACGCTCTTGAATTTGGAGCAGTACTCCAGCATCAGCATCTTAACGCAGGATAAAACATAGCTGGTTCAACCTGAACTAAATGCATTAACAGCACAGACTCTTTCAGCACCAACTTCTCCCCAAAAAGGGGAAACAGGGATGTAGACAATGCTGCTGGCATTCATATCTAAATAAATCTGTTTGTATAAAAGCTTAGTGATATTGCTTCAACTGGACTTAAACACAGATCCCAGATTCAATACCATCAGTTATTCCTCTTTAATAAGAAAAAAAAAAAAGAGGGAGGCCATAGTGCACAAGGGGAAGCACAGAAATTAACATCGACCTCAGTGAGGTCAATCAATTAAGCATTAGGCAAGACTACCTAATTTTACACAGGCGTAAATAATATTCTTCACACTCTCACAGTATTAAAATCTTGCTACTTTGTAACTCTCCCCTTTTCCCAAGAAAATACATACCTGTTAATAAAGCAGTTTATTCCATGCTTAAGAATACGCTCTACCTTCTCCTTCATTTTTTCTTTTTCTGCCTGTTCTATTTCTGCTACTTTTGCTGTAGAGTCCACTCTAACGCGAGAGCCAAAAATCTAAATCAAAGAAAACAAAGAGTTCAATCTAATAATTCATTCCATTTACAAAAACATAATTTCACAACAATAGTTCTGTCACATACCTTAATCTTGTCTGTATCCATACCAGTATTTGCAATAAGAATCTTTGCATTTTCAATTCTTTTGGGCTGATTTACACCAATCTTCTTGTCAAGTAAAAAACCTGTAGTAATAGAAAGATCTTGTAAGATTTTGAATTAAAAAAGAACAATTCACTTAGGTTACAACCCCACTCATATTTACTCATAATTTAAATAATAATAGAGCCATGTTTCCTAGAATGAATTTGTAGAGACGTGTAACTTAACAGGTTCATTTCTCAAGCGTGCGTAACAGCCAAGATACAAAGACTTACCCTCATCTAAGTAGGAATCAGCCAAACTCCCACCAAGTTTCTTAATGACGTGGATAGCCTCCAAATTACCAGAACCTTTCAACCTAAGAACAGCTTCTACAGCTAGCTTGACAAAGTGATCTTTATGATGAGTAAGTAATTTCGATGAAAGAGTCGTTCCCGCAATGTTCATCAAGTCTTCACGGAACTTTACTTCATCATCACTAAAATAAATTCAGGACAGTTAAAGCAGAAAGTCTGAAAGCCTTAACTATCTACCACTAACCTGCCACTGTGAGCTTCTCCCTGCTTCTTCTAGCCTGTACCTATGTGTACCATGTAACACTTTGAGGAACGCTACACATAATTCCTACAGTATCCCAGAATAGAACCTTCTATTTGAAATAGAAGTTCAACTGGTAGAACCTTTGCATTCAGCTTTAGAAAGTCTGTGCTCGCCAAGCATCAGGTCAAGAAAACAGTCACATTTAAAATCAGAGTATGAAATCTGAAATAACAGCTCAGATTTTTGTTCTAAGGAGCAAATTATTGCTCATATTTTGTTTCTGTGCTTCATAAGTAATGTTGTAATGTTAAATAATTTCATAAAGATACTGTAGTTCACCTAAAAAGAAAAAAAGGTCTTTCTTTCTTAACTGCTAAAATCCATAAATGGGGACGTTACACTACCTAAAAGACAGCGAAGAATTACCCACTGATGTTTTAATCTTGACTGGTTTATAGAGAGTTACAGCAAATGTACATCACTAACCCGTGATCCACAGCTGCTTTCAAAAGTGCCTCTCTTGAAGCTTTCGTGGCTGCTCTCCAGCCTGCAATGATGGTCTGAGGATGAATCTTCTTTGAAATGAGTAATTCTGCCTCCTATTGAAATGAAATTAATAATTAATTTTTTTCCCCCTGATGTACATTTACACTACCTAGGAAACACATTTCCAAGTAATCAAAAAATTCTGAATAGCATGAAAAGCCAGAGACCTGTAACAATGAAATTAAAGTTACCCTGCTGTCAGCCTTTTTCCCCAATCTAGGCAAATACAATCTGCCCTTGGAATATCACGAAATTGCAATTAATGGAAAAAAAAAAAAGCAAAAACCTAACTCCAGTATGAATAGCAACCCGACATATACTTCAAAATAGCAGTCTTTCCCTTCATGTTTGAGATCAGTTTGCTGTTCTCTTACAGCTGAAACTTAAAGGGGGGGGGTGGGGAGGGGAATCTTCAAATTCCCTTTTTACAAGGAACTTGGCAAGTTGATGGATCATTTCTCAGATGCTAATTGATCACAGTTCCTGGATGTGAGATTATTAGATTTACCTGCACAGCTCTGCTAACAAGACTTCTTCACTTCTGAAGTCTCTTTTGGCAGTGTAAACTCTGTATGCAGAGTTTAAAGGAACAGGATGAATTCAGGTCTTGTTCGCACAAGAATTTAACATGCCTTAGCTTTTTTCCTCATTAATGTTACGAAAAGGATTTCAGGACCGAACTTGACAACTAAGCAGTGCTGCATGCTGCCCCGCATAACATCCAGGAAGTGACCTGTGAGAGGGATACTTCTCCATTTCACTTGCACAACGAAATAAAATAATTTTCTACAATATGCCAAACTAAAATACTTGTGAATTTATAAATAGTAAAATAAGGAATATGGCTTTAAAACAAAAAAATTAATGATGTAGTATCTACTGGGTTGTTTTTCCTGTATCAATTTCAACAGCAATGGAGCAAGGTATCCCTATACTTTGGGAACATTCTTCAGAAACATAAAACACCACATTCCCTATTGATATCATAGGAGTACATTGCCAAATAAAAACAAATCTGAAAAACTAATACATCACCCTCAGTAATTCAGCTGCCAACACTGTCACAGATGTAGTTCCATCACCAACTTCATCATCTTGAACCTTTGACATATCTGAAAAAAGAAGCCGCTGCATTAGTGTTTTGACTTCAGAATACCACGCTCACCAGGACCAGCTTTACATACAAATACTTTTAACTCTCGTTAGTTTTGAGAAGAAAAAAGAATCTTACTCCTCAATAGTTTAAAGAGGTGACTCTTTAAGTCACAGAAAAACCTGAGATGCATGTTAAATTCAGCATCCTTTGAATTCCTGTTCTTCATTTGCAACGCAGGCACTGGTTCCAATCTGGCAATGGTCAAAAGCTACTCCTCTGCTCATTCCTAAAGACGGTTATCAAGTAGGGCCGGATAGAAGCTCTGAGCTATACCCACAGGATCACACAATATAATAACCAAGCATGTGCTACGAACCACTGATAAACAAGGACTCAGAGAACACAAAAACCTAAGAAACTTGACACCAAATTGTCCAGGGTCCTGCTTTTCACTAGAACTGGACCACTGGCACACTAAGACAGTTGACCAGAGAAGTAAAATCTGTCCAGAGTACAATGTTGATTAAGTGATTAAAAAGAGATTTAAATCAGGGAGAACCAGAGAGAACCTCTCTACCCCAGTACACTTCTGTTCCAAATTTTCCCAGTGAAAAAAAAGGGGCACACAGCTGTCTTTTGTCCCTTTTGACTCCTGGGAAACAAGGGTTGAGGAAATACAAGGAAACACCACCACAGTTTTGCAAGAGCAGCATATACCTCAAATTTACTTTTGCAGAATTCCACAACTCCTGCAACACCTTGGCATCCTTACTTCAGGAATTCCGCTCCCACCTCCCTTCAATTTTTCATATTATTTGAAGAGTACTTTTCTAAGACCAAATAAAAACTATATAAACTACGTAACAAATGAAGAAATGCCAAGTACTCCAACGACAAGCTGTTAAAAACTCACCAACCAAGACCTTGGCAGCTGGGTTGTCAACTCCAATAGCTTTCAGGATGGTTGCACCATCATTGGTCACTGTTACTGTGCTATCTCTTCCAGTACTTAAAAGAATCTTGTCCTACAAGATACAAGATTTAGAACACTGCTTAGAAACATACTGTAACTATTAAAACCAAATTAACAGGTATGACGACTGAGAACTTGCAGCTGTCTTACCATGCCTTTAGGCCCCAGAGTGCTCTTGACCAAGTCACCAATAGCAATGGCACCAACAAAGGATGACTGAAATGAAAGCAAATATACCTTAGAAAAGGATGTATTTCTACTTTAACACCAGAAGTAGATGTTAGCCCATCCATTCCAAGCAGACATCTTAACCAAACCCTTCCACAGCCACACTCCTTTCAGCAGAGTCTGGGTCCAAGTTTCTCAACTGCTACATCTTGATAACTAGATCAAATATACTCAGTTCTCACAGAAACCATAAAAGTCTGTCTCGCAGCCCAAAGAAATGCCTTCCAATGAACACCAATCATCTGAGCTACACTACTTAGTTTTTGAACACTTACAAAAAGTTTCCCCAATTGTTAGTATGAACAACACTCATCCTACCTTCTGTTCACACACACGCACCAAGAAAAACCAGTAAGACAGATGAAGTTCCACATCACCATAAACCAAAAGTAGATTTGACAGTAGAAAAGACAAAGTTTAATTACCCAGAGTGTTACCAGTTTCTTAGAGAATTAAGCTTACCAAACGAGCTGTTTCGGCCTTTTCTTCATCTGCACCTGCCTTGAAAATGTTCACAGGAGCAAGAGAAATGGATGCCTAAAACACAGTAAACATACACATATTTCCTTAGCTTCAATAAAACAATGCATTTTAAAGAAGTTCCCTGACATTAAAATGATTTATTTCTACATTCTATTTGGTTCTGACAAAAGGCATATTCCAGATAAATGCACCTTGATTATTTCTTAAAAATCTATCTTGCCATCCCATCATCCCATGAAGAGATTACAAGACAGGTCACAATCTCCTCCAAGAGACCACATACCATATCCTCTGATGAGACCCATGAGCCTGAAAGGTGGCTACCGGTGCCTTACTTTATGGCGAGGTCTGTCCTGCTGTGTCTGTGATGCCGTCCTGCACGGCTAACCATCAGACCCAGACAACTGAAAGACAGGCACAACCAGCAGAACCTAAACAAAAATCTAGATGTCGAGCGTACTGGGGCTTAAATATTGTGGTACTTGTGTTGAATTTTATTTTTCTTTGCATTTGCAAGTTCGTTATATCAGGCATAAACACACGTCTAAGACTGACGCTCGCAGGGAACTGAAGGCCTTAAATGAATTAGGGTCAAACCCCAACAGAACAAACGGATCGACCCTCCCGGGAGAGCACCGTGACTTTTTACTTTGCTGCCCCATCAGCACCGCGGTTTCTGCCGGCAGCTTCGCGTCCGTTACATCACGGCTCCGAGAAGGAAAACCGAAGGGGCGCGGCAGGGGACTCCCGCCGGCGCGGGGGCAGCTCTCCGCAGGCCGCCGCCCGCGGCCCCTCACGCCCGGGGGACCCGGCGCCGCCCCTCCGCGTCTTCCGGGCGGCCGAGGGGAGGCGAGGAGCGGCCTCCCTCCCGCCGCCAGCCGGCCCC
>VZSF01004659.1:2913463-2974570 GCA_013398295.1 Chionis minor | reverse complement strand
CGCCGCCTCCGCCTGAGAAAACCAGCGCGCGCGGCTCCGCAGGCCCCTGCCGAGCTCCCGACGGAAGTGGCGTTAGAGGAGCCGCCGCTTCCGGCCGCGCGCGGCATGCTGGGAGACGCAGTCCGTCCCTCCGGAGGCGGCGCGGCGCCGGCGGGGGGCCGCCCCCGGGCCTGGCTTCCCCCGGGCTGCGGGCGGCCGGTTGGGGCGGAACGGGCTGGGCGCCTGGCGGGCCCGTTGGCTCTGCCCCCGCTGCGGGCCAAGCCTTCTCCCGGGAGCCGCCATCTGGGCGCTGACTTTGCACCCCGTTTCTGTACAGAGTTATTTCTGCCTCAGCCAAGGGGCTTGGAGCTTCCCCGGTTTAATTCCGTCATGTTCCCGGAGGTCGGTTCTCAAACCGGTCAAAAGGATTTTAAATTTACCGCCCCTGGCCTCTGGTGCGCCTGCCAGACCACCCCAGATCTCTGCTACCGTATCATTCACGTTGCCAATTAAAAGCAGTGAACAGGAGATAATGCTGGCACAGTCCCATTCAAAACACTCTTAACTTCACTATTAAAAATTCCGTAACTATTCTTTTGGCAGCTTTGCACATGTGCGAGACCCCATCCAAGCCTTGTTCCATCGCTACTTTTCCTCTGTGCAAAAAGCCTGTTAAGTTACCTGGTTATACGGGGGGGAAAAAAATATTGAGTAAGTTTGTATGACTTGTTCCTCAAGAATTAATTCCAGCTGGTATTTGTCTTCTTGCTGCCACATGCAAATCTCTTGGGATACACGCAAAGCTGTTTGTTCGCGATTCAAACTGGCCAAAGACAGGTATCCATCCCAATGGAGATGGCAAAAAAGAATATGACTAAAACTCTGCCAATTTTCACATCTGTCTCTGGTTTTTAGTATGTCCTGGTTAGGATTTTTCTGAAGTTCTTTGAGCATTTTGCTTTGTTTTCTCCGAAGAGATTTTTTTTCCCCACCTGATCTTGTTCTGAAAATTAGAGTACTAATTGAACTTTAACATCTCCAGTTTTCCCCATAGTTATGTAGAAAAGTATCTTAAGTTTTGGTTAGGGCTAATAACCCAACTAAAACAACGTTAACTATTTTTATCTCAGTTAGAGCATTCATAAAGATTTGTACTGAACTAATGATTCATTTTAATTCCCATTTGCTTCTACTGTGGTGTGAACTGGGGGGAAAAAATATTTTGAAGTGCCTCTGACAATTAACCGACCTGTGGCCTTTGCAAGATGAAATGCTCATACAAAAAAACCTACTACGCAGAGTTCGCAAGTCTGGTTTAAGGCAGCTTTAATCATCACTAGGCTATGATTTATAAGGCATAAAAGTAGTGACACCAGAACAGGAAGAGCCCAGCAGCAGCGCTAGTTACAGGTTCTTGCCTCTTGCTTCCAGCTGTGCAGCTCCCTCACCTCTGATGTGCTCATGGCAATTTTTAAGGTCACACTGTGAATAAGTGAAGGGGGGGGGGGGGGAAGGCCTCATTTTAATATTTTCGTAAACACATATAATTTGTAAATCACCTTCTCTCTTTCAGGATTCAGAAACAGAGGCCCAAAGACCATTCGACACACCGGACAGCTCAGCGAAGCGCAGGCTCTGCTGCTCAAGAGTGAATTTCAGTCAGACCTCCAGCTGTCTCTGTATCTACTGATAGTGCTTTAATTCAGACTGAGACCTTCTGCTTACCGCTAAACTATTTATGATGTGGGAATAATTGAGCAGCAACCGTTCCCTGTTTTTTCCAGGACCAATAATTCGGGCACCGATCACAGTATCTAGCTTGAGGCTTAACTTCGGTCAAACCAGTCACTTAAGCCTCTGAGCAGGTATGAATTTGAGGAGAGAAGGAAAACAGAGACTCTTCACAAAATCCAACTCTTTGGGCGTGCCCAAACAAAAACTAACATATGTAATACTGTAATTTACGTACCGGGATTTTAACAAGGCCAGTTTATATCATTATTGGAAGTTCCAGTACACATACAGCTGCAAAGTCATCTCTTTGATCCTTGGCTATTCAATGCCACCTACTTTGAGCTGTCTTTAAAATTTTATTTCAGAACAAAGCATCATTAGGTCAAGAATACAAGGCATGGGCGTATTTTAATTGGCAGCACTTATATCAGTTGCATGGTGTTATAGTTAGCAATATTGCTAGCAATTAATTCTCTAACAGCATATCAGAACTAGTGCACTGAAGCATTTCAACCAAACATTTCCGGGAAGCTTTATTTCTGTTTGAAATGAAGGTACAAAACCCCAAAATTTCTGTTGAACTCTGTATCACCTTAGTATGGAAATGTGAAGCGTGATGGACTGCTAAGCAGCCATTCCCATTAGGAAAACTGCAACCTAAAAAAAAAAGCTGTTGGCCAAGGATTTGAAAAGCTTCTTGAGAACTGAATTTTCAGATGTCTGAGTTATTTAACCAACCCTGTGCAAGGACCACATAATGTTGTTTCTTAAGAGGTTCTGAAAACAAAAGGAATCTATTCAGTATCTCCTGACGTTTCCAGGGTTTTGTTCATTTGTTGCCTAGAAACATCTTTATTGAAATTATGCCTGAAAACAGTGACTTAGGAGGGAGAAAAGAGGAAATACTGAATTTTGAGAAATCACCACTGTATTTTATAGTCTCCAGAAGAAAGAGAAGAGACCATCTGGACAGGACTTCAGCCTTGTAATTTCTTATTACTATCTTTCTGAATTTATCAGTACTATGCTAAAAAATTCCATTTGGATTTTGTGAAATCATCATCATTTAATAACCAAGAAAGGAGCACATTCAAATTGCTGGCACATGATTCACTAGCCAGTAGTTGATAGCAACAGTACTACCACCAACAAAAAATATATCTAAGTACCTGAGAAAGATGTGACAGAACACTAGTAGAAATGAAACAAAAGCTTGGAGAAAAATTTACAGACTCCAGGTCGTCATGTTCTGGGTGTCTGGGTTTTTTTACCACTCAGTGATGAGTGGAATACGCGGGTCGGGGGGGGACAGGTGCCTAAAGCAATGATTTAAAGGAAAGCAAAATAGGTTATCCTAACAAAATATAATACAGCAACACTAACGCTGGGAAATATTGAAGTAATCCACAGGCGATTTTCAATGTAAAATCAATAGTTTATTGCCATGCTACAATTTTTTATTTTCTTTTTTTTTCAAATGAAGTTGGCACTGGTAAAGGGAAAAAATGTCATAATACATTTTTTAAAAAATGCGCATTTGGTAAGCTTTCTCAATAATGACAGCTTAAAACAAGTGAAATTAGGGTTTTTTCTAAGATTAATGTGGAATGGCATAAAAAATACACTCTTTTTGCATAGTATAATATCACTTTTTTCATAAAAGAAATACGGAATGTTTGTAAAAACAAATTCATTGAACAGGGCAAACTGAAATTTTATAAACAATTTGGCAATGGTACTCCCACTGTTTAGACTTTTTTTATATAAAAGAAATAAAAATCTAGAAAGCTACCTTTATACAAAGTTGCTATATTTATGCCTTTAAGTAGGAAAAAACATTTTATAATGCAAATTAGGACATACAATAATCTTACAATATCATACAATGTAATGACGAGAAAGGAACATACAACATAAGATTTTGGCCTTTGTAGAAATGTCTCTTTCTGCATTTAATAAATGCATTTGTGGCACACTGGTGACTATTGTATTTTTACTACTACCGGTCAGCTTTCGTGCTAGAGCGGTATTCAGCTGTACTGTAATGGCAGGTACGCAGTTTAGTTAAAAACACAGACATTTTTTTTCAGGAGACGAAAGGTGACGCTGCAATGAAGCGAGACGTGAAAGAGGCAACGTGCCTGCTGGTTGAGATACCTCTATCGTGGGACACCATGCAACACTCTTTCCCTTCATACCAGAGCATTTCTTATACATTCAGTTATTAAGTACCAAAGTCTTACAAGTGAGAACATCCGTGTTCAAGATTTGGCAAAATTCCAAGGAAAATACAAAGTTAGTACCAAATATATAATATATTATATATAAAATGTGGGTGTATGACATACACACATATTCTAATGCAAAAAAACTGCATTAATATGGAGTTAAATTTGCTGACATCCATCCCTAAATAATATAACCATTAAAAAAACAGGTGTAATCCTGATCTTTCACACACTTTAGAATCACTTCCTCTTTCACACATAGTAGTTAAAGCAATATATATGCAAGTGTGACTAAGAAATCAAAATTCACATAGTAATCTGAACTCTGACCACAACAAATAGGATACTTTTTTTTTCCAGAACATGTAATTAAATATATTTATATTTTTACAGTATTTTTAGACCATTCCTGAAGAACTTGACCAACCAGGTCCTCAGGTGTAACAGAGCTGTTATGTCAGCAGAACGTGATCTTGCAGGAACACATCCAGTGGCCCTTGAAGTCAGCACGAGTCATTCATTTGGCTCCAAAGGACGCTGCACGAGGCCTGAACAAGCTCGGGAAGGATCGCCCTGCTAACAAGGAAGATTCCCTGGTGACATCAAAGCTCCTACCTCCAACTTCCTTTCCTACTGCCAAAGGGAAGGACGGGAGCAAAGGACAGATGGGCTCTGGGCTCTCTGGATTGTTGGCAGGTGGCGTTGGGAATAACCATGTACAGCACAGCCCCGGTAACAGGGAGCGGCAAGGTGAGCTTCTCGTGGAAGGCTTCTGGTGGAAAGCAGAGGAGCTGCTCCTCCACGCTCAGCGCTTGACAGGTTGGTCACCAGGGGTCTCGGACGTGAGCTGTGGCTGGGACCCCCCAAGGCATTAAGTACTTTGCAGACACAGAGGAAGACGGTCCCTGTTCTGAAGGGCTCAAGCCTATTTCTTAATCGTATTTTTTACATAATCTCCTTTGTATATACACGTATTTGCTACATAAAATAGAATTACACCGAAGTAATGGATATAGCAGAAAACATTGACACATATACTTATATTACCACACTAAATAATTACTAAAACTGCAGGAAAAATTTCAAAATGCCCTTTGTAATATATAAAAATATAGAAATGTCCAACACTTGTTTCATCAACTTTACAGGAACTTTATCTCTCATTCTATTTCTATTTGTACACCTACCTATTTCCAAACAAAATACTGCGTTAATCTGGAGTAAACACTGTGTTAGGATAATATCCTCATAAGACATCTGACAGACTTAGTCACATACCTTACAGCACAGTATCACAAGAAATAATGTATACATGGTCAGAGCTGCAGCTGCTAAGTTGTTGGTTTGGGTTTTTTTTTTTTTTTCTTATTCACTTATCTTGTTGAAAAGAGGAAGCAATTCCTAAAGATTGCGGAAGAACCTTAACTCATGACTTCTTGTCTTTTCCATATATAATCTATAAGAAGGACATCAGCAACCTTGACTCCATCTTAACGCAGTTTTTTGTGGCGGAATTTTTTCTGGAATTTTTTTTTTTGGAGTGTATATGAATTTAAAATAAAGATATCATAAATGAACTTATGTTTATGTTAAGTAAATACTGTCAAATATAACTGCCTGAATTGCTACCTCAAGGAAAAGATGGGAAAGATCTTATAATTAAATTCCCAAAATACCTAATTCTATCTATCAAACTGAAGAACTAAACTTCTTTAGGGGAAATAAGAGAATTTCAGATTTAACTACACTATTAGTTCCTACTAAATCAGTTTCATCTTATTTGCAGCCATTAAATAAATTAGTACAGTGCAGAAATGGAATTTCACCATTGATCCCACCTTACACGAAGAGGAGAATACTGCTTAGAAATAGAGGTCCAAATCAGATACATCATTATATGAGCAAAGTAGTAACCGACATTAATCAGAACTTGCATTTTTACTTCACTGACAGTGAAAAAAAAGACAATCTCCTCTCTCCTGACTTGGTCTCATTGAGAAGTGGTTAAATATAAAACAAAAACAAGAATAGCCAGATTTTGAACCAATACACACTGTTGTAAAACCAGCAAAATCAATTGCTGGTCTGTCACCAGCGAAAGAGCAGCCCTGTTTTGACATTGGTTTGGACTTTCTACAAAAGGCAACTTTCTGTTGCACTTTTTACACTCAAACCCTAGTCAAAGGTGTAAACACCTCTGGTATTTACCCAAACATGGGCTGGGGGAGGGATTAAGCAGTTTATGATGTGAAATGTCTATTTGAACGCTTAAGATTTCTATACAAGTTCTGTAGACTTTAATAGGAACAGGAATAGTGCTTCAACATACACCATTACATTCAACCCTTGTCATATGCAAAATGTACTTATCAGGGGAAACACAAAATGTTCTAACGAGAGTTAAGGTTCTCAGAATGGTATTTTTTTATATTGTTTTATGGAGTCACCAAGAAACATCACAAAATTAAAAAAAATTGGTCCGCCTCGACATCAATTTGAGGAAACAAAATATCCCGATATAACCAATGGATTAAATTCTCACTAACTGTATATCTAGTACAATCTTTATTATGTACTTTTGGTCGCTGTTTCAACTGTTTTATCAAGTCAGTTTCCTTGTTTAAAACATACACTGATGTATGTCTTTCCCAAATCATTGCATTAAATGAATACCTACAGTTAAAGGCTTTCCCTTGTCAAGTGTGCTTGAAGGGTAGCAGCCAACTGCATGTTACGGATCAAAAATCGAATTGCTGGAGATGCTGCCATTTTTGTAAGACCTATCAGTTACTACAGAAAATGGTTACATATTGGTAGTTTCTCCATCTATACCCCTGTGGGCCCAAAATAAATATGATCTAAATACTGTGGAGAGATTTCAGGTGAAAACTGAATCCTAGATTACGGACACTAAACCTAACGTCACAGCCTTTAAAAGAGACTGAATTGAAAAAATATTTACCAAGTCTCAAAGGGTAAAGTGCATTGCAACTACATCTACTTTAAGGGGCAGAAAATAAGGAATGCTAAAGGTGAGGAGCGTGGGTAACAGGAACTACCCACTATGTTTGTAGCGTACACAAAACGGGAAAGCATTATCCCACCTGTAAAATGTAAGAGGGTAAAAAAACCAGTCTTGGAAAATATATCGTCAGACTTGTTAATATAATTAAGACTACAGAAAGTTGAAATTTCAGTATATTCTCAATTCTGGGGACCAGAGCTAAGAAAACACCCCCTATGAAGTACTGTGAAACTTGCAACAAGATTAAAAAAAAAAATAAATTACTGAGACCATCCCTTGTATCTGAGACTATTCAGGATAAACGCATAGGACAGTGCACCCAAACTAAGGAGGGATACGGTTGCTTGTTGTAATTTCAGCAGGTCACTTAGAATCTACTTGAAGCTTCCCTATTTGTCCATTAAAAATATTACTTCCCTTGCTTCACAAGGTGTGTTTTAAGGGTCCAATTAATTAGTATTTCTGAAACACCGATACTATCCAGATGAGGACCAAGTATTTCTAGGCAGCTAGCTAAAACACATTTGCCTCAAAACACATGCATGAGTTCAGCTCACAAATTTAAGCGAGCTGTAAGCTAAGAACAAGAATCACACCAGCATCATTAATCCAGGCAGTATTTCGCAGTAACTGGTAATTTCTCTTCAGTAAAGACCAAGACTGGTCCATAGCATAAGGTGAGGCAACGGCAAAGATGTGAAGGAGCACTAACACTGCGGACCTGTAAAATGTCTAGCTCTAGGTAGTCATTATCTTGAGTACCGAGGTCTCCCCACAAGTCAATGAATGTATCACTAAAGTACGCATAGGCTGACTGTGAAATCATTAATGAGCTTTTTTAAAATCTCATTTAAGTTCTTCATAATGGTATCAATGACTCCCATCTTTTACTTCTGCAAATTATGTTCTTTGTGCATCTGGTATTTCAGTACCATACAGTCTATAAGGAAGAATGAAAGTCAGAGTGAAAATGTTGCCTGATATGCCTTAACGGTGTGGCAAGACACATGTATGGCAGGTGCTACTTCTGCTGCCACTACTAAACTGAGAGAAGACCAAAGAAAAAGGTGACAAAGGAACAGGAATACACTCCAATTTAAGAGACTGAAAATTACTGTAGTTTGATTTTTATAAAACTTCAATTCAGATATTGCCTGAAGACCCTTAATTCTTTTTCAGATCTCCAAATGGCTTTTCTTGCATGTTTTTGCTCAACTCACAGTTGAAGGGTTATTTTACACAAGTGTCAGTTCCTTTGCAATCACAGGCTCAAAAGTAATCTCTTTTGCTGCTAGTACCAAGGTGTACCTGCAGTATTGCCAGAATTCTAAAATTATTCAGAGTATTAAAAAAGCCAAAACAAAACCAAACCCCAAAACTTCTGCTAAGGGTGCATCTGGCATATTCAACAAACGACATTCTACCTGGATGTACCTGTAACACTGAGCAGCCATCACTGTAACCAACTGCAAAAGGAAAAGAAGTATGCTCATAGATAACACTACCTTCAGATAAATTACTACATGTCTTTCTAAATTAAAGTGTACTATCAACTACGGATGCACATTGCTAGAATGTGCAATTTTCTATAAAGAACTAAGTCCAGTACCCTGCCTCCCGTGTAACCTGTGTCTGATGCTTTAGAGGAAGACGATTAACTGCATAATAAACCTTTCCAGTTGTGCAATAACGCATGCTGCTGGAGAACTGGGGTATTTCTGCCAGGCATAAAAAAGTAGAACACTGGACAAAGACAACTATTTGACCTTCAAGAGTTTTTCTTTGTCAAATGCAGAGAGCAAGACAAACACATAAATGACCCTGAACAATAATTAAAGCTATGTACAAAATTTTGACTTTTAAAACAAGACATTATGGAACAGGTAAAGAAACAGACAAATGCAAAGAAAGGAAGTCACACTGAACTAAGAAATGACAAGAGAACCTTAATTCATACAGCCAACCTGTGAATTCCTTCACAAAAAAAATCCCAAACTCTCATGAGATTAAAATTCTGTCAGATTTCACAGGGAACTTGATACAACACTCACAATTCTAGAGGAGGAGCTTAAGGCTGAGTTTAGATGCATTTATAACTCTGATCAACAAACTTCAATGTGACCTCTCCAGTATCACACAAGTTAAGAAAACTATCAGGAATTAGGGACCTTCTTGTCCATGTGGTCTTAAAAAAAACCCAAACAAACAAGCCCAAAAAACAGACAAAAAGGGTGTGGTGTTTATATCCCTTGAGATGAACGAATACATCTTGTGTACGTCAAACTGAGTGAATTAATGGATTACATATATTTCTTTCTGGAGGAGCCACTTCAATGAGGAATGAACGTAAAGATATGTATCTTGAAAGATTAGGCTTACCTGCTAATAACACACATATCAAGAGTCTTTAAAAAGTGTTATAAATGCCATTAACAAGTATAGGCACCAGACCAGAATATTTATAAATTCAAAACTGGCATGTCACTTAGACTGTAATCAATTTAAAGAGGCACTGTGAAAGGTGGTGATGCTGCTATGCAGTAATTACTACTACTGTAGAATGAAATAGTGTTACCTAAATGAATACTTGCTCTACATCAATTCCCTTTAGTTAGACAAGTACATGAAGTATGCAGAAAAAGTTCTATTAGTCTATAAAAGGCGTTAGTGTTAAGAAATGCAAACTACTTGCATCTTCAATTTTATAAACTTCAAAAAAGGTGCAAATGATTTAATGCTTCCCAGGCTCACATAGGCAGGTCAGTACTGTTATGTCTAGTTTTCCTAGAAGTACCATCATCTCGGGGCAGTGCTTTTTGCAAGCTTGACATAGCAGCAGTTCTTTCAATGTCTATCACAGCATACAGCTCTGTGCGCCTGGTTGGAGTTTGCGGAAGTGGAGTGGTGGGGGTTTTTGGAGTCTGAGGGTTGTCGGAGTCACTACCACCTTCCAAGTCAACCTGTATATAGTTGAGCTGCCTGTGTTCTAAACTTGGACGCCTAATGTCAAAGTTAAAGACTGTTGGGGTACAGTCCCGACGTCGTGTAAATTCTACTTTATGAGCACTTGCTGGTACTGTTACATTCTCTGTATTGACATAATTATGCATTGGATCTAGGTTATTGTGGTAGCCATTCAGAGATGGGGTCTTTGGTCCTAAACTGTCATCTTCATCTCTACTCAGCTTGCGGGCTTCCCAAACAGGAGGCAAGGATGGCAAGTTCTCATAGTTCAACAGTGCAGTTCTCCTCTGAGCAGAGTTGTTAATGTTCTGGGTGTCTGAGGTACTGGTTGATGTCAAACGACCTCTCCTGACCCCTGAGGCACTAGGGATTGATAACCTATTTATATTTTCATACACAAATTTATTACCAGATGGCGTTTCTCTACGTTCATCACTGTCGTACCCAGTGTCCCATTCAGTGTTGTTTGTGCTGCTCCCGCTAACTTGGTCTCTCCCAAGTTGCTCCAGTTTCTCTCTTTCCATTAACTGCCTTTGAACAGGTGTTGGTCCTAAAACAAACTTAACTCCTTCAGGCTCCAGGAGAACCTGAGCATCTCTGTCATCAGTACACATCTGGTCTTCTTTCATTTTAGTTGTTTCAGTGTTTGAAAGCTTTGATTCGAGTGGCGCATGCACACTTGACCGATTTTTTCTTTCTTCTTGTACCCCAGTAGTGTTGACATAAGTGTGCACCTAAAAGGGGAAGGAAAAAAAAAGGAAATTCAAATGCTTTTTTCCCCCCCTCCAAATTTCTTTCCTTCTTTACTCCCTGCTTTTCTAATCAAAACACCTGAACACCAAATCTTGTGACAGCAGCTGCTTAAGAGCAAAGGTCATCTCTCTCACGTTTTGCTGAACTGTGCCCAGTTTTGGGTTGTTTACCTAAAATTTCGTTATTGGTTTTGTTAATAATACTACTCCAACAAAATAATAGCATTTACGTCCTACATTAATCATTATTTTGGTTTGATGTTTTTTCTCAGTTGTGCCCTAGTTACAGCTTTTCAGGGTCTTTTCCAGCTCTGCTCTGGTCAAGGCAACCTTGGGCTGCTCTAACTTAGTTCATTAGTCCACTTGGACAAATCAGTGCAGCAGAGGTCTACTTTGTTATCCCTTACCATGACAGTGACCAACAGTTCAACAGTTGCTTCAGCTAAATTTATTTTTGTAATTTCCACACTGCAAAGGAAATTTACTGGCCATTAAAACAAAAAAACAAAGAAACCAACTAAGACCTAAAAAACCCCCACGATCTCACCTTGTGTACAGCTTAAGCAATGAGAAAAGAGGTTGGCTCTACTGGAAGAACAGTCCATTCTTTGTCCAAGAGCCAACAGCCTCCTAATACCAGAAACTGAAGCAGAAAGATACACAATTCGATACAAACTGTGGCACTCGGAATTAAAAAGGAACAGGAGTTGGCAGCAGGTGTCACTAAGGCAGGCAGGAATACAGCACTAGTTTATCCCTCCAAGTTCCCACAGTGGATCAACACAAGGCTGAATGGCAAAGACTGGAGTAATGGATTCCTTCTCTAAATTTTAATTCTGTCTCGCTACCCAAACAGTGAAAGTAGTATTTTACAGCAGCAGGCATCTAGCCTTCACAACTTCTCTGTCAAGCTCTACAAGCTGAAGTGTTATTTGCAGCTCACTTGACTCCTACACTGATTCTTTAAACTCATTTACTCTTTGATAATTCCTACAATAAAACTTGGGGGGCGCCTAACAAATCCTTTCCCACAAGATAGTTCACTGCACTTTGCTCTAGTTACCTTCTCTGGTTTCCTACAGTGTTTCTTGTCACACACAGGAGTCTTCCTAAACCACATTACATTTTATTAAACTTGACTAACATTTTAATCAGCAACCTGAATGATGAGATAGAACACACCCTGCGAAAATTTTCCATCTATTCCAGATTGATAGGGTTTCCACTGACAGGAATCTCAGCAGCCTGGAGAATCAACCTCATAAAAACCTCAAGAAGTTCAGCACCAGCAAATGCAGAGTCCAGTGCCTGGTGCGGAACACCACCAACAGTACAGGCTAGGCACCAACTGCCTTGAAAAACACCCTTGCAGAAAAGCCCCAGGGGTCCAGGTGGACAGTAAGTTGAATGTGAGTCAGCAGTGTGCCCTTGCAGCAAAGAAAACTAAACATGCATTGGTTTCTGTTGCAAAAGCACAGCCAGTAGTTTAAGGAAAGTGATTATTACCATCAGTTCAGCACTTGTGAGACTGAATCTGGGCTCCCCAGTACAAGACAAATATCACCATGCTGGAGCAAGTCCAGTAGAGGGCCATAATTAGAAGGGCTGGGCTGGAGCATGTGACATACAAAAAGAAGCTGCAAGAGCTATCCTTGATCAGTCTTAAGAGAAGGCCAGGAAACCACCTAACAGCTGTCTTCAACTACCTAATAGATAAGACAGAGCCAGACCCTTTTGGGGATGTTCAGCAAAAGGCTAAGGGGCAACGGACACCAGCTGTAACAGGAAAAAATCTGATTACATATTAGGGAGATATGCTTTCACAACAAAGGTGATGAAACACTGGAACATGTGGCTGAGAGACACTGTGGAATCCCCTCGTTTGGATTATTCAAAGCATGACAGGACAAGGCTCTGTGCAGCTGCCTCTAACTTTGAAATTTGACCTAGCAAACTCTAGAGGTCCCCTCTAACATCAATTATTCCGTTTCTATTCATCAAATAGAAGATTTACATGTAAAGAAACTTTTTGACCAGGATCTCTCATTATAAAGGACAATTTATGAGTTTAAAAATAATTACTGAAATTTTTGAAAAGAGTATATGCAAATACATATTTTCTGTATCTTTATTTGTATATAAATATGAAAAGCAACTTAAAAGTTACTTTTCCTCAGCAAGCTATCCTACAGAGTATCATTTTAAAGAGACAAAGCAAACACTTTTCTGAGATAGTTAATATACAGCAGAATGACATTACACCTGATACTGAAAAACATAAATGAAAGCCTACAGAACAAGCACCAGAAAAATCTGAACTAATGTAAAACCTAAGTTATATGAGGGGAAAAAAATACCCACTTGCTCCTCTGGTACAAGTAAAGGATGTGTTGATTCTTCACCAACAGAGGGAAGGCGTGCACTTCCGACAGAAGGATGTCTGCTGGAGGGATGTGATGAAGCATCTCCAAAAGATGGATATCTGGGATAGCCATTAGGTAAACTTTGTGCATTGAACCCAGGAGCTGATTCAATTAGAAAACAAGCAAAACCATATTAAAATAGAACATTTTACTGTATATGAGTAAGACGCTTTACATCTTCATTTTCAATTTTCAAAAGAGAAATTACAATATGTAAAACAGTATTAAATATTCACAAGACTCAATTTTGCTGGGGGGAAGGAAAGGGAAAGCAAATGGCAGAGTGTAGCATCCCAGTATTTACTGGGAAACATGTCTGAAGCAACCACTGCAATCTAGGGGTATCGCATATTGCAGTCCTCCCTATCCAACTTCTCCTTCCATCATTAACAGCATGTCTCCTTAACAAGAGGGACTGACTGACTTAAACCATTTCCATTTCTCTGAAATCATCAATAACCTGGAACTCCTAGTTTCAAATATCAAGCCATCTGCCTGAGATTACCTAAAATCCTCCAGTATTTTTGAAAGAACTTCACTCTACCAATCCATCTACTTACAGCAAAAGAAAGATTCCAAACCCACTGTAGATGTGATATTACTATTACTTTTTTTTCCCCCCCTAATAAAAAGGTTGGAACATTGCCCAACATTAACATTTCTCAGAAATGCTACAAGTAAAATATGGTGATATATTATAAAGCAATTCTATAGGTGTATTCATAAGTGTTCATAAGAACACTGCTTCATTGAAGCAGTGTTCTTATGCAACAACTAAGTTCCCAGAACTTATTCCTTAAGCTGAAGAACTTGACTATGGCAGTTTTGCTCCCAAGACTTAGGATTCTCAAAAGGGAATCCTCAGCAAGTACCTCAAGAGAATGCATTACTACTAATTAGCCTCTTAGCTTTAAATTAGTTTTCTTTATAATTACTTCAAGATTTAATGCGAATTAAAAGCTATTTTCAGCTAAATACCACATTACATTCAGGTATGTCATCTGACAGTATAACCATACTTACTGGTAGGTGTTCGAGGGGTTCTTGGAGCTTCCAATTCAGTTTGATGATTATTCCTTTCTACTACTGGTTCTTCTACCACATTTATGCTATTATTCTGCATTATCTCTTGCAACATATTAAATAGCTCTTCTGCACGGGCACATTTAAAGGCAAAGATTCCTATAAACACACAAGAAAAGAAATCAAAATCCTTTAACATAAGAAACATGCCTTACAATGTATTTAACTTTCAAAAAATAGAACTGGAATCCACGTAATGAATACCTGTTAAAGAAGAAAAAATGTTAGGAAATTTTTAGTGCACCAAAACACTCAAAATTACTGTGAGAGCGTCTAACGTGTTTATCTAATAGAAGAATAAGATTTCCATGCACCAAAAAGTTAAATTAGAACAGAAAACTGGTTCAGTTAAGAGCAAAACTAAGTTTTGAGTGCTAAATGAGGGGTAAAAAAAAAAAAACCAACCCACAAACCACAAAACAAGGCAAGGAAGGCAAGATTTTTTTCTTTTTCAGGCTGATAAAAAGGATATATATAAAATCAATAAGTTTAACCCCACACACACACTAAATGAAGGTACTGTGGTGCTACAAGGTCATCTTTTTTAAACCAGATTTCTAGTAAATTATCATAAAAATAAGATACCTGCACAACAGGAAGGAAGGATTTAAACACTGGGTTAAAGTTTAGTTTCTTTAAGAAGATTAAAATGAAAAGCTAGAAAGACAAACTGTGTGAAACGGACAGTAACAAACCACTTGCTTTAGGCTAAAGGATAGACACAGAACACAAAGTTAGCAGCAATACCATGTATTTTGTGTGTGTATTGTGCCACTTTGCCTTTAAACAGCAGGGAGTGCCCCAACTTACCCTCACCAGCAAAGTCGCGGCTTTGGATTATTCTTCCATTGAAAGCATGAAGTTAAAGTTGACATGCTTATTAAACGTGGGTGCAGGTGCTCATTTTTTAAAGTGAGTATTACAATCTTAAAACACGCTTTACTAAAAGCTACCTACCTATATAGCTGGTTCTGTAAGTGCAATTATGTTAGTATGTGGCAATTACTATCATCATATATTTATTTAAGGTCACAGAACTGTTACAGAGCAGAACTACCAGAAATGCTCTGCATGGCAGAAGCTCACAAAAACCCAGCTGGGAATATACCAAATGGGCTAAGAGGAATGATGCTCAACAATTAATATTCAGCTGGTGCAGTGAATAAGCTTCATGCTTACAACACAGCAGCTGCAGAGCTGCTTCTACCACGTTTCCCCAACCCATGATCCAGCTCACATTTAATTTTTCATGTATTTCTGAAAATTCCCATTGGATGCTTAACTCTTAATGGACAAAAAAAAAAATAATAATCTAGGTTCACAAGCTTTAAAACACTCCCAGTATGTTTCTGAGAAATTCAGCTGTGTCTGCCCCTTTGTTTAAAAAAAAGTGCTTCCAATTGCTGATTCCTTAAAAGATGAAGTGAAAAAAATAGGCACTGAAGCAGCGGTCAAAACCAACTTGATGAAACCTTGATTTTTGTTAAATACATTCACATTAAATACAATGTGATCTGTCACACAATATGGTGACACACCAGCTACTTCAAGTTTTCTGTCCCGAATTATCTATTAGCTTTGCTCCCAAAACATGTCTTCAGGGTTTTTAAAACCTAGCACAAACTCAGTGTTTCACCATCAGCACATTCTGACAACTTATCAATAGATATCGTTTGAGATTAAATATAAAACACAAACAAGAATACTGACTAATGTGATCACTAAAAGTTGCTGGGCAGTATTCAGGCTATTCTCAAATGAAAACCTTCTTGGACATCTTGTCAAGTGAAGATGAAGTTTTGCAACTGTGCCCACAAAACCCAGTGTAGGTCTCAGGAACAATGCTCCATTGCAAAATGGCAGCAGAGAGAACATATTCTGCCAGATTTCTTTTTTCTCAATACTTGCAGTATTTTAGTATTACATAAGGAAGGCAAGAAACAAGAGGGAGGAAAGGGTTGCTGCTCACACAGCCTGCTTAATGTTCTCTATTTAAAAAAAAAATTAAAAAAAGAAATAAGGAGGGAAGCAGAGAAGTCAATTAGACTTGGTGGACAATTTTGCAGACTTGCTAATAGGCCATGGAAAAGAACCTTCGAAACAGTATTGTCAATTGAATTTTATTATTCTCTCTTTTACATGTTTAGAAGAAGCCGTAAATTAAACCTGCAAAATCAATTAAAGTGATTTTCTTCAAAACAAAGTTTATTACTTTCTTCTCAAAAGTCTGAAAATTTAATTTAGTACACAGTATACAGTAACAGCTCAATTTCTCATTAGGAGATGAACTGAGAATGCATTCTAAAATTTTATCAAAAAAACCCTGTCTGCCCTTACCTCTCCTTGGACAATGAAGATTGACCAGCTTTGTTTATGATCAAATTCCTTCTTATTCCTGATTTTTTTACAGTGAAATTTTTTTAAAAATTGCAATTGCTAAATATGCTACTTAATTTCACAACATACAAATACAAAAGAATTCCAATGACACACAGCTACATTGCAGTAGAAAGATGCAAAATGAGGCTGAGACCTCAAACAAAACAGCTCAGGGACTGCTGCAGTGAAGAGAGAGAAAAAAGCCTAAATCTTCTCACTGGGCATCAACCTTGGCCAAGACAGGCATGATCTGGGAACTGGAAAGGTAACCATGTTTTTCCAATTAAAGCTATACAGAAAATAACTGAGCATAGCTGGAGTTTACACGCTTCATACAAAAATGTGTTAAAATTTGCAAATGATGTCATCGATAGAAATGAAAAGTCGTATTTGTTTTACGAAAAGGATAAAACACAAGCGTGTTACTGAAGACAATTACAAGGTAGCAATATCCAGTTTATACCAGTGCTCCAGTCTTTTAAAAAAAAAAATCTAAAAATAGAGAATTCTTTGAATTCTGAGAAGATTCCTCCACAGTTCCAGGTTTCACTGCCCCTCCCTGAAAGTCAAGCCAGCCTCTGAGGTAGGAGAATTTCCCTGTCAAAACCACCTCCTAAGTTGACCAGAAGCAACCACATATACTAACATGAAGTGCTCCAGACCTACAATCACAAAAAAATATGCACAACTCAAATCCTCATTCTACCATAAGACCATTCCTCACAAAGTAACTTACTTTTTATCCAGAAACTACATTCACATATAAAACTACGGCCTTTATAACCCTTGCCAAAGGACAGGCAAATATAGTTTGGATTCTTTTTAAAACCAAATTGTCTTCCCACATCAAATAAATTTTCACAAAGTTTTATATACAAAAATTCTACATACCTTGTCCAGTTTGACACCTTCGGCCACTTTCAAAAGAGAAAAGATTTGAGTCATAGCCATAGCGACGGAGACAGAGGTAGTGCCATTTTACAGAGTCCCTTTTACGGGTGTACAAAATTAGTTCTGTATCTGTAAGTTCCATTATGCCAGAACCCAGTTCATTACCATCATCATCGACATTAATAACCTATAAAAAGGAAGTTAAATAGCATTAGCTAAGTACTCTTTTGAGCACCAAAACTACTATAATAATCTTAATGTTTCACTCCCTCTGCTGTCATATGAGTTACGATCCTTAAAAGTTTAAAAAATACAACTCACCAAACCAGTTCCCTTGCTCCCCTAACCCAGAATTACAATAATACATATTTAAAAGCAGTATGAATGAGACTGCATAACATTGTTGTAAAATCTGAGGAGAAATTTAAAAATAGACAAGATTCATAAACTTTTATTTTATTTTTTTAAAACTGGCTTTATGTACATATTCTAGTATTTCCACACAGATAAGGCATACCTCAGATAATGAAATCTTTCAGAGCACCATTTCTAAAAAATGTATTTGCTTTGTCATATAACTCCACTTACAGTTGGGAAAAGGAATGAAAAAGGATAAGGGGCTCCAAGATAAAGCTTCCTTCACATACCTGTATAGCTTTGCACTAGGCTGAATCACCAGACTGTTTTAGATTTTCTTTCTGCCTTTTTAAAGTCAACAAATAATTCAAATACCCTATGGTTGTCTTGCATAAAAACGTGTATAAAGCTTAAACTCTTAGTCTTTCTGCTTTTAAACCAGCTGGAGGTCATCTGCATCCTTTATGGAATTCAAACAATGTATATTTTCCTCCGCATGCATTTTACCTCACAATACTGCTTTTAGTGGGAGTCTTTCTTACTTAATACTTCTTTGGTAGCTTAAAAGGCTACCAAAAAAATCTTCCCTATGGTATCAATTAATGTTACTCCTTAAAGAGGCATTTTCAAATGGAAATCTAGTCAATTGAAAAGAATTAGGAATAGTTTCATCTGCCACTGAGGCTTATGCCAACTTTCTTCATTTTGCAAATTACATTCTTTCATCTTCTCCCCCCTGCTGCTAAATCAGCAACCCACACAAACAATAGAGAAACTCTACAATGAGAAAAATAGGAACTGGTTGCACAAAGTGATGTCAAATTCATAAAAAGCAAGAAAACAGAAAAATATTTTATCCTTCAGCTTTTTGTACTGATAATATTAAACATTTCCAGAAATTCCCATGGCTTTAAAGCTCATTTCAGCGTTGCCCTAAGGCAATGCATGAATCATTTTTCACTATGGAAGCATTACATTCCTTTGCCAACTCATGAAGACAGTTTGGGGCACAGAAGCAAATCTGACTTGTGTGACTATGCAAAGGTATGTTTGCTTAAAGTCACCGACTTCAACAACTCCACGTTAAGCACATGAAAAAGTGTTCACAAGCTTAGAAATTCCAGGGATATAAGGGACAGAAGCATGCTTATAAATAAAATTTCTTCAAGTAAAGGACAAAAGTTCTCAAAATGCTATGATCACGAGTGATCTTCAAGTAAAATCTTCCACTGCTGACCCTGCATCCAGTTCTCCAATAGCTCTTCCCTTATGCTTATGACTCCCTCCTTCACTTCCATAACCTTCCAGAGGCAACAACACTTACTCAGGCCCTATCAACTGAAATGGAGATGGACCAAACCCACAGGGCTTCTCCTTCCTGAAGGTGAAAACTGTCATAAAAAAGCCTACCCTGTCTGGAGAATTCTTGTCGCTGCTGGTAAGAGAGGATTTCTAAAGGGGCAAGAGAAACCTGCAGCCACAGACACCTGCAACTCTGCCATGTTTTAACCGTTCAATAATTCTCACCCTATTTTCATATAGATTTCTTGTGTCACAGACATACTCTGCAAGAAAGCAACAAAATAATTCCCAGCATACCGTGTCTGCTGCTTACCTTAAACTTGTTTCGATGGTTATCTGGGACAGTTTCTTTATCTGGACAGCTACAACAGCTACCCATGACTTCTTTAGAAGACCATGTGATCTCTAAAGGCAAAAAAAAACCAAAAAACAACACAACACACCCACAAAATGATCATTTAGTTGAAGTAAAAATAGAGTATCATCAACAAAATAACCCAATACAAATTACTCTCTGAAATTACAATTCTTCATGATGAATTTTGCAGTCATAAGTAATAAAAAAGGAGAACATAAATATCACAAACATGTTTAAATGGTGAAGTTAGATCTGGCATTAAGGAGTGGCAACAAACACCGAGCTGATCAAGTCCTACCAATAATTCAGCTTTGAGGTTACTACCAAACAGACCCATTTGATTTGTCATCTTAATTCCCATGGTAGCAGCTTGGGGGAAAACAAAAACCAACAACTTACTGGGTGCGATTCTCATCTCCTAAACCGGGGGCCTTTACGCCAGGCAACTACCTGGATTCCAGCTCTGTCTAAAGGAGCGCTCCCTGGCTGAGACTGCTGAGCACAGCCCTAGCGCCGCCCACGCAAGCCCTGGGCTGTAGGAGGTTACCAGGCACAAGCAACACACAGAGCCCACATGGCAATCCTGGCAATCCTGAAAGGCTGCCCTGGCTTTGGCAGCTCCAGGGCTGGCTGACAACAGAGGGTGGAGGTGTTCCAGGCCCGCTGGCAGCCCTGCAGTGAGGCTCTCTCTGTGCTTCCACTTTTAAATACTTCCCATATAGCAATGTACATAAAACGTTGTAATCGAAGTCCAGGGAAGGAAAAAAAAAATCCCACATTCAACACTAATATTTTAAAACTTGTTTTTTGACTTCTGTTAAGTTCCATTTGGATTAAATTGTGTCGCACAGTCTACTTCGTTTGCTATAAAACAGTAAAGTATTCAACAAACACAGAACAGCAGGGCTAAATTAAGGAAACCAAAAATAAATATTTTATGGTTTTGATATTTTCATTTAAAGATTTTTGTATGTATGGTAGAACTTTCATAAAACAGTATGATAAAACATTTATAGAACCAAGTCTCACAACTTGCTTCTCCACCCTCTACCACCTTGCAGAGGGTCCTAAGTCCTGTTTCTTAGATACAAGAAAGTCAGACACAAGAAAACTTAACCTTTTTACGTCATCTTTATATTGGATAAGAACTAAAATTTCCACTAAACAAATGAGAAGTGGGGCAAAATCCTGGAAGAGAGCTAGTAAGACAAGAGATGTGAGTGACATTAGGAATCAAGAAGGAGGAAGACAGACCCAGTTGGTAACTTTTCCTGATTAAATAGGGAAAAAAAAATCTGATGTCACCTTAAGAAAACCAGGACTTGCTTTCTAGACAGGCATTTGTAGTAGCATGCAGCGGTAGTATCCAAGTAGCACCTCAGTCTGAGAAATAAGGTGCAAGGAATACAATGAAGATCACCTATCTCTTCTCCTCTTCTTGACCAGAAAAGCCACTCAAAAGAGATCCTGCTACCCTAGAGACTACATAAGTCTTGTCACCAAACCCCTGCAGAAGTGAAATGGAGAACTTAACAGAAAGGATAACAACATCACTTGGATTAATCCAGTAAGAATGAGGCAGAGTGCCAGACCCACAAAGTCACAGATTCTCTAATGTCATTTCTGGCCGTAAAATGAAAACATGCATTAATTTGACAGAGCTTTTTTCCCAACTCAACATGAAACTGGGGGGTTGATTGTTTGCTTCTACTGTTGCAGAGAGATGCTGTGCTACACACAACTGTTTTTTTGCATAGTGAAGAGAAGTCCCGAATTTCATTAATCAGTCTGATCACTCTCTTTATTACAAGGCTACTTTTAATAGTCTTTACACATGCATTCCATTGTTATTTTAACTATTCCATTTTTTGGCTCACGAATTCCTGTTTTGTTTAGAAAGGGAGATACAGGTAATAACACCTATTACTAATTTCCTACCCTGGCACCCCACAATGCCTCACTACAGTAATGTTCAGATGTTGGTCTTGTTCGCCTACTGATGCTACCCTATTTATTCTGAGAATCCACTGCTAAAAAGAGCAATAAGTAACAATAGCTGCAATACAGATTAACCCTGAATGTATAAATTTGCAGCAAACGTTTTCAAGCTCTGGTCCATACAGCAGTCTACAGCAGCCTTCAGGCACAGATACTCCCATTTAATAAAGCCCAGTTGTAGACCTCCCCCACCTTTTTGACAAAGTGGAAACACAACTAAATAGCAGCATGCTGTTAGAGTATCACGGCTTTCTTTGCATTCGGCATAAAATAACTGATTAAATCCGCTGGAGGCAGGTGCCTGCAAACTTAAAAAACAATGAAAAAAACCTTAACTGCAAAGTAGTTTGGGAAAAATCACTAAAGATACAAGTAGAAAGCTGTACTATATGAAGAAGTATGAAGTATAGTCACTGTATCTCAAGAATGACAAAGAAAGGTATGTAATCAATAATCATACCAGCTTGTTATTTTGTGTCCAATATAGTCTCATATTGATACTTCAGAAAAATGAGGAACTGCAATGCTGGTTCAAAGGAGAGATGTGAACCAAGGCGATGTGGAAGAAATTAAACACCTAGGGAACTGGCAGAATTTAAAATAAAAAAATCACTCACCTAGATTTGGCCATTAATATTCCCAGCCTCTGCTGCAGCATCAGGGCTTCTGTCATACTCAAAGCGTCATGCTGTCTTGTCACAGAACTAATCATTTGACCTAGAACTAGAAGAGTACATAAAAATGTAATTTTTCTTGGTTTTAAGATGCCAGTAGTAAACTAATAAAAATACATATTTTTTTTATTATTTTGGCAGTATTATGTCAAGTGAGGTCTTCGTGGCTAGGATGCATCTTAAGCGGAGTTTTAGACAAGAGACTGATCTCTTAGAGCTTCCCCAGCATTTCAGTGCTTAGCTGGGTCTTGGAAGAAAATAATCTGGTGTCCCTTTCTGCCATGTAGCCTGCCACACTGGGGACTCCACTCGTTCTCTATCCACTCCTTACCCAGTTTTGTGTGTGGCAATGACAGACACGAAGCTCCCATTATCCTTAGCACATACCAAACCAAACCACAGCAGACAAACAGAAGAACACATACAACTTACTCTGCTTAACTCCCTCTTGTTTATCCTACTGAACATATACAAATGCTGACTTGTATGGGTAACACATCGCCCTTTCTCTGCTTCCCTCATGATTCTTGCTCCATGACATTAACCATAAATTGCTTGCTTTCACTTCCCCCCACCCCTTGGATTACTCTCATACTAGCTATCCACTCACATTTAACACCAAAAACTCAACTGCTGCTTCCATTAGGCTAACAGTTAACAGCCTCCATTCTCTATTTGCAGAATTGCCAAACGAGCACTCCATGTTTCCTTTGACGCTGCTTCTTAAACTCAAGAGCATGGCTAATTCTCAGGAAAAAACCCTTATTATTAGCCTTTCTTATGAGCCTTTCAGGATATCTATGCACATGTGTTTGAAACCACGGCAGCTCTGCTTATCAATACTGCCACAATTCTTTGTATTTATATGCTGTCCTCTGCCTGGATTAAAAGCATTTTGGGAACTCAAAGCACTCTTTTTGCATCATATCAAGTGTAATGTAGTCTCAAACTCATTTCAGGTTCTAGGCATCGTAGTAACAGTTGCACAACACTTACTGTGGAGGGATCGTGCAAGAGAACAGCAGGAACTCAATACTGGTAAATGCAAAATAACTGGTAAATGCAAAAAAATAGCAAAAGAGCTCTATCTGTTAGGAAAGATCAGTCATGTAGCCAGGCAGTTCAATGAAGACATTAGCTCAATAGCTATAATAAAGCAAATGAAACAGAATTGTATGGAAAGAACTAAAAGAGCCAAAACAAAAATAGAATATTATTGTATAAATCCACAGTGCACCCATAGATGTAGCAATATACGCAATCGTGCCTCCTCCGTCAAAAAAAAAAAGTTAAACCAGAAATATGCTACTTAGACTGCTCAGCCTGGAAAAAGGGACCACACGGGACAGAAAAGACGAGTACAGAATTATAGGTAATGTAGAAAAGGTAAATAAAGCACAACTATTTTCCAAATGTAAGCGTTAAGGAGCAGCAGTTGACATTATTAAGGGGCGGGTTCAAAAATACTACACAGAAGTACTTTTTGTATGTAGTTAAAACTTTGTGATCTACAATGCCTTGTCGAAATGGGTTCCAAAAATTTGAAGATTCAGGAAGTAACTGGACAAATGCAAGCTCCAAGAAGAGCTTTTAAACTCAAGGATGTCACATCTGGATCAAGAAGTCTCTAAGCTGCACATATTTAGAAGGGTCTTAGGGAATGACCATAAAATGCTGTTTCTTACTCTTCCCTTCCCTATATATTTACTATTGGCTGTCAGAATTTACTGTTTGCTGTCAGAAACAATATGCTGTACAAACCAATACTTCAAGTCTGACGCAATAAAGCCATTCTGGTTAACATAAAAGGATGACATAGACTCTGCATAAATTTTTGAGTGCACTGTCATAAGACATTAAAAAATTAAATCATTAACAACTTGTATTTAACTTGAGACTAAAACCTAGATTTCACAAAGGTACAGAAGGATAAACTTAATGGACTGCTTGACAGATATGTATAATTGCATACACATACTAAACATAAATATTCCCTACTGTGCATAAGTGGTATTTAGTATCAGGAACTTGCAGCAAGTCACATAATCTTCCTGTAATTTATTTGCCCTTTAGCCAAAAGCTTTCTTGATCTAGTACAAAATTGTGCACAGTTGTATTCAAGACCTATCCGTTTGCACAGACTTTTGTTCTATGATGGCCTTACCCAGTCTAGCTGGTATGATTTAACTATGTTTTTTGGTCAGGTTAGATTTTTGTTGGCTTAGCACACCAAACCAGCTCAGCAGAGAGTCTGGCAAGCGCCAGAGCCAGCTGGGGACAGAATCACAGCCTTAGTTACCTCTGCCCAGTTTTCAGAAAACTTAACCCCTTCATTAATTACCAGGATTTACTTAGTTTACAACATTTCCTGCTAAAATCTTCAGGACAGGAGAAAGGAAAGAAGGAGCAGAAAGCTTGACCCACCCACTCTGTTGGAATCTTACAGGTAGTCATTAGAAAAATAACAAAATTAAAAATTTTCACAGGCAAGCTACACTACTGCAGGTGTGTTTGCACTGCTATTTATCCTGGTATTTTTCTAACAAAGTTTTAAAGCCTCCACGTGGTTTGGCTACCTAAAGTAGACTAGCCTGTTTTAGTTAGATGATTCTTAAATCATCTAAACAGAGTTTTAATGGATAAAAGAAAGCATATAAGTTTACAGCACCTAACTTCTTTTAAATGTAAAGCAATAACAAAATTCTCCAACCAGTTGTTTCCAATTACAAGCTGGCTATTTACTCTGTTTGGAATTTTCTTAAATCTTCCCAGATTGCCAAATATTTACACAAACTTAAACACACAAGGAGAAGTAGACATTTTCACAGTCACAAACCTAAAATCTTTTCAGTTATATCTACAATGTCAAATTTAGGAGCCATAATTTCCTGTTCATGCAGCATCAGTGGTGGCTGGGTGCAGGCATGCAAGGAGAGGGAAGGGGACAGAGAGCATTTTCTGCTTCTCCTTAACACTGCAAGGTAAAAATCCCAGGCAAGACAAACCAGGACCAGCCCTTATCTAAACCTTGTTAACGGGAGTGAAAGTTAAGCACTGCCATAACTTCACTAAAATTTATTACTTGGCCTGGTAAAGTAAAACATGTCTCTCTCCCTCATGGACTAAGCAGTGGCAACAGGTTATGCTAATCTCAAAAGTCAAGTGTCTTGATGGTAGATTGTGGCTTTTTTTTTTTTTTTTTTAGGAGGAAAAAAAAAAGTTACAGACAAAAGCTTATAGAAATTACAACATCTGCAGTTCTCCAGTCTCCCCAGGTTGGGAATAGTCTGAACAATGCCTGCATTCCCCTTGTGTAACATGGACAAACTGCAATCGTACTCCTTTCACTAACAATAACTGGTTGCCCCACTGAAGTCAGTTCATGTTTGCAAAGCCCATCTAAAAATGGACATTAACTTAGTTCTCCATGCTCTGGTTGCAAAAATCAAGCATTAACTCTGGGGGATATTTTCTATAATCATTAATTCCTAGCATACAGCTTTTAAAAATCAGGGAAGTGCCTTGTCTGTAAATCAATTTTTTGCATGTAGTCTTTTCAAATGAGAAAGTGTCCTTTCAAACCACTAGCTGCCACAGTGATAGATCCTCTTTACGTCTTGCTTTCAGAACTATAAGTAGAAAGCAGAAAACATAAGTAAGGTGCATTAACATAATTTTAAGGCATTTCAAACCACAAAATCGGAGTTTTTAAAAAAATTAAAATATGACTAGGGTTTTTAGCTCCTTCAGAAATTGTTAATATCTGGAAAGCCCAATGAATACAATGGCATAACTGGAGAAAGATACTTGTGTACAGGTTGTTAGCACTCAGGCTGACAAGCACTTGAACCTATTAATTCACATATTATCAAGAATATTAGAAAGCACTTGATAATATTTTGATCACAGCTAAGTGATCACACACTTATACTGTCATTTTTGTCTATAACATTCTAAATTGCCCCATTTAGAAGACTACATCTAATTTTAAAGTGTCAGCATCAACCGTTTTCAAAGACTGTTTGTTGTTTGGCCTATGCTCTTTAAAAAGAAAATAAAAGGACATAATCCCAACCACTAGAACACCAAACTCCTCTGCACTTTTATTTCCTACTCTTATTTAAAATATTTGCTTTAAAAGGTAGAGTAGAAACTATTATCAAACCCTCTACATCTAACATCAATTTCTGTGGAAATAAAGCAGTTATGATAAAAAACAAACCAACAAAAATGCTGTGAATTTTGGAGGGATATTAAAATTGCAAACTCATTGACAGGTGGATAAATCAAAACCAGGAGTATCTCACCTTTTTCATTAATTTATTTAAATAATTCTATTTAACACAGTGAGTAGAATATTATTTTTCAAATTGTTATATTTTTAAAAATCAAAACTGGCTGGCACTTCATATTTCTTTTGTCTTCAATAACAACGCAAGGATGTAAATGTCATAGTTTAAACTCTGTCACTTCCTAAGATACATTTCTCAAAATGGGTTCGTAACCATTGTAAAGTGTTAGCTATGGTTTACCTAAACTTGAAACATGGTAGCCACTGTGTTTTATGTTGACACTGAAATCAATCATTACAATTCAGAAAGCTCAAAAATTAAGTCCATTTAAGGGTTTTTTTTCCGTTGCACCAGCACTACAGTACTTGAGTATTTCAAAACTACAGAACTGGGTTCTCATAGCTATCATACTATCAAAGAATGAACAAAAGGACTATATTCAATTTGAAGTTTTATTAACATACTCTTTAAGTGAGGTTTTAACACCTGCTTCTTTCTTAACTTCATAATTAATGATCAGATCAATCAAGTGAACAAACAAACAAAAACACAGAAATGAGTTGTACTTGACAGCTTCAGGATAAATCCTTAAGTTTTTTAAAGGGAAAAGCCCAATATTTGGGAGGAGAGCAGAGGGAACAGACAATGTTGTGGTTGTCATCTGTACCAAATGTAGGAAGGCTTCAGTACCATAGCTGCCTTCTGTGAAATAAATTCAAGTTGGTGCCTGGGAGGAGGGGACAGTCAGAATGATAAGCATCTATTTTTTAAAAAAAAACAAGTTCTCAGGTATTTTCATACTCACTTTTTTCAAATTGTTCTTTTAGGTGCAGAGTTTCAGTTGCTAGCTCTTGTCAATTTAATGTTACCTGATCATAACAGTGACAAAGCAGGAGACTAACCATTTCTTTTCCTCCCAACTTTGCGTCCTCTTTAAAGTTAAAGTTATCTGGGAACATGACATACAGGTATGAAAAAAAAACTGTTACTTAAAAAAAATAAAGTATTCTGCTGAAACTTCTGCTTTTGTGGACGCAAGAAAATTTAAAAGTGACTACTATGTTTTCATCCTAAGTGCTTAAAACTTTGAAAGAAAGGACTCTACAAGCTATTTCAAACTCAGATTGTGCCATTTCAATTTACATTTGCCACATAAAAGACACTTTACCACAAAAGGAAAAAAAATTTAACTCGCACAGGACTCTCCATCCCCAGGGTCATCAACGTTGGGCACTTTTCATCATGAAGCATTCTCATCTCAAGAACAACTGGCAACAGCCCACACAATAGAAATACAGAAGTGTACTTGAATACCTAACAAAAATGGTGCCTTTCACAGAAACCGTGACCTTGCAGATATAACAACTTGTGTGAAGCGGAGCATACTTGGCTGGGAGCCAAATTTCATCCTTCTGTTCGATGGCCCTAAGAACAGTAGGGATCAGACCTCCTAGGAAAATCTGAAGGCTCCCGGGAAGCCTTCCTGAGGCCTTTACAATTGCCTTGTTGTGGACCTAAGCTGTATGCCAGATTGGAGCTATCTTTTCCTGCGACATAGCTGAATCTCTCCGCAACCTGTAGCACAGGGAAGCTACAAGCAAGTTTTTTGATCCTTGACACCTGTTGTGTGAGCCTGTTTGAAATGGGAGAGCTTGAGGGTGGCCCTCCATAACCTCCTCTCAGGTAAGAAGATGTAGCCTCAAATTACAAAAGCAAATGGGGGACAATTTTTTATTTTTTCTTCTGAAAACCCATAAAGTCTCCACTAAGAGACATGAAGCCTGTTGTGTTTGCAGCTTAAAGGTAGAATTAGCTCTCCCCACAGGATCATCCCAAGCCCAGAAAGGGCTCTTTCTCCTGATGCCCAGGACTTCACAAATTATCAAAAGTGATGACAATGGAAAATTATTTGTATCTACATAAAAATATATATAAATTGCTTAGTATTAAGTAAAACTCCGCCTTCTCCCTTCCTCTAAAGATGTTGTCACCTCTTATAAAACTCCTTAAAATAAGCATTATTCTCCTGAAAACTATTACTTACGAGAGCTAACACTTAAAATACTTTGTGCAGGAACAGACCCATCACATTTTGCCTTACAGACACTTTTTTTTTTCCCCCTATGTCACCCTTTCACAGGATGATACTAAATATAAAGTGATTTATTTCAAATTGGACATCCTTCATGTTTCATCATTTCCACCCTTGCATACCATGTTAAATATTGCTTGATATTTGATGACAACTGGTGTATTTAGATTTAACAGTCAATTTTCACTTTGCAAAAACCTAAGCAGCAAGAATGGGATGCAATTTACAAAGCTGCCTATTTTTTCTAGATCCTTCCTGAAGGATAGTGAGGACACAGTATGTTAAATGGAAAACATGCTTTAAGAGTTACTGCATGAATCGTGGATTAAATCCTCTATTTAAAAATTCACCCCAAATAATGACAAAATTTGCATTACCTTTACCAGCCCAAAATCTTCTTATGACAGAACCTGAAGCTTACATGCTCAATTCCTTTGAACACCAGCAACGCCACTCAGCTTGTTGTCTGTTTTTCTGTTTGCCCTATGATGAGCCACACAGCATCGAACCTGCCCCTCCCCGAAGCTCATTCCAGTACATCTTTCTCCTCTTAAACTTTCACAAACGGAAATACTTGAAGAAAGCACAGCCAAATCCCTACGGATAAATTATGGTAAGTAATTTTCTCGGCTCAGAGTTTTTGCACACTCTTTATGCTAATGGCTATTCTACAACATGGAATAATTTCCCCTGGATACTGTCATCTCAGAGATTAAGAACAAACTGAGAGTATAAACCTGAGCATTTCAGGTTATACATAGACAATTTTTAAGTCACTAATTACACCATCTGCTCGTTAACCAGAGCTGTCACTACAGCAAAGCAGCTTTAATTTTCCTACACAAAACAGATTTTGTATGAAAGTGGAAGTCCTACATGCATTTGAGACAGCAAACAGACTAATAAACAGAGGAACCAACTTACCACGCAAGAAAAATGTTACTGAGCAAAATGATTGTTTTATTGCCATGGTATTCATCCCAGAAGATAGGTGAAGAAGGCTGGAATTATATTGCAATTAGACCTTTGAGTTTTGCTGGTAGCCGAGTACTGCCCATTTCATAACTGGCTAATACAACGGATTAAATGGACAACCTACTTATCTGATGTGGCAAATCCTGCATCTTCAGTCGTGATGTAATCCATGATGGCAAATTCTATGTGATTTAAGAATCCTGGTATCCTATTTAGGACTTAAAATAGCCCGTGCTTTGACCTTCTGTTTATTTTGGCTAGTGTATCTTCACTACCATGAAGCCAAGTTCTTTGAAATGGAAAACAAAACTTAGGTTTCTAGAACACGGGACTCCCACGTACCAGACCTCACATGCACATAAGAGATGTAGCACTAAAATAAAGCATTTGCCCTGAACTAGTAATTACTGAGTGTGGTCAGCTCCAAGAGCCTCATTCCCCCAATGGTCACAAAAAGGACCTCTTCACTTTATAATTACTTGGAAAAAAAATAAAAGACTTCTGTACATCAGCAAAGACTAATTCACTTTAATGTTTGGAGACAGAAAGATGTAAGAGGTGCCAGAGCTGGAATGTTCTCCTGTGGAAACACAGGGGTTTAAAGGGATACGAGTGTTCAGCAATACAGGATGAAACTCTTGAGAAATGCAGCAAAAGAAAGGGGTATGAAACTCCTTGCCTGTCCACGCATGCCGCCATCCTTCAAATCAATTCCTTTCAGGTGCCCTGGAAGGCCCTCGCCTTGCACAATCTGACAAGTGACAATGTAAGAACAATTCACCCCAAACACCAAATGCATTTTGGGGAGACGATGTTTTAATAGTAAAGCAAGCTGAACTAAGGTCAGATATAATCCTTGCCCTTCATCCACTTGGCAACAATTACTAAGAAAATTAATATTGAAGGTGCCTAAGTACTAGAAGGATGAAAAACCAGTAGTGCTAACAAACCATAACAGAGTTAAAAACAACAATGAAGGAGAAAGGAGATCCCAGAAGAAACTAAACATGCTGAGAAAGAGTTGGTGCCTGTGGCTGCAATTATGGAAAACTATGAATAGTAGAGGTGAAGTTGCAGAATCTAGCTTCTAACTTCGCTTATATTAACAGGTGGAGTTTTACCTCAAGATTTTTATTAAATGAGCATGTTGTCAGGCTTATGATTAAAATACAGTAATAAATGTAGGCACCTTTTCTCTCTTTAGTCCTTTACAAGGGGGGAGGGAGGGGGGGGAAACCAACAAAAAACAAAACAAAATAAAAACCAAAACACAAAATTGGCAAAACCCAAGCTAAACTGTAAAGCCTTCTGGCTCCTATGAAAACAAAATTATTGCAACCACACACAAGCTTCAGCACACAAGCTTGCCGTTTCGGCACACCGCCCTCAGAGCCGCCTTTGAACACCCGGCGAGGAGGCTGATGCAGGATCGCACCAGGAACTCACCCTCTCAGCAGCATTCCTTCGCCGGCACCTCCTGCCGTTGCCAGCTGCCCGCTCCTCAAACTCACAGGAGGCTTTCTTTGCTTTTCTTACTCCTCCTTTTTAACACCCAGATCCTCACGACTCAATCTGTTTTACTGTATACGTTTCGGTATATTTGGATTCCAAGTAATCAGCAACTTTCTACTTCTTCCCCCTCACCCCACCTGGCCTTGATGCTATATAAAAAATACCCAATACAATTTAAAAAAACAGAAAAAAATATAAAGAAAAGTAGATCAGAAGCCTTGTTGGTTTGTTGAAATTCAGCACGGCCAACTGATCCTGAAGACTCATTACATAAAATTTTGAAATGGCATGTTAGTATTAAATTAATTCTCTACAGTTCTTCTTAAAAGTGATCATTTTAGCAAAATGCTCAAATTTAGGTAAGTTAGTTAAACGTTTGTTGGAACACTGTTCATCAGTAATTCCTTAAAAAAACATGCTTGTTCTGACAGAAAAGCTCTTATATTCCCCACAATTACAGTAGGACGGAAGATTAAAGACCAACTCAAACAGCCGAGTTAGATGAGCAGAGAGAACTGCAGCAGGAGGCAATGTTGTGCCAACACTTAAATACTTCAGGACATTTAAGACTGATTTATGTGACACTGATTGTACACCTCTCCACTTCACTCTAGCATGGCATTTTAAGACCTACATTCCCTTACCCTGAGGTGTGTGGCACCTCCTATTTTAGCCTATCCTAATGCGATATAAAAGGTAATCACATATTTCATCCAGGTTCTAGGTTGACACAGCTGTTCCACTGAATAGGTGCGTACATATATATACAGCATTAAACAGAGTTTCAAATCTTCACCTCAGCACATTCTGAAAACTCTAGGTCTTTGATGAGTGTGCACCTTGAAGAGGAGCACGCAAGCTGTTTGGTCCACCATCCCCATTAATCCTTCTGAGGATGTGGGACAATGTTCCCTATTCTATTCTTTAACCGCTCTCCAAAAAAAGATCCTCTTATTCTAAACTTTCAGAGAAACAAGTCTTATATTTTACTTGGTATCATTTTTAAAACAACTTACACGCATGCAAATATTTTTCAATTTCTTACTAAAACAATTTCTCCAGATCCACACCACCATATTGTTTTCTGTGAATGTCTGCCAGATTAACTACATCCTTTTAAAAGAAACTGCCAGAACATCAAACTGCAACATTAGGTTAAACAAGCAAGCACTACTAAATTATTTTATTCTTGGAAATTCTAAATCTCTTTAAATGTCCTCTGAGGAACAGCTTAAACAATAAACACCGTTTTTACAATAAAACAGCAGAAATGGAACTGAAGTTTGGAGCATCAGTGCTATGGAAAAGCTTTCTGGTTACAGGATCAAGGAGAAAAGCAAGGAGATGGGAAATAAAGTAGAAGTCTAAAAGTCAGTCAAGTAGTGGGCCCTAAGAGGAAGAGAGAATCTAGCTTAATTCTTGAAAAGGATGCTTGGCTTGAAATTGTTTAAATAGTGAGTCAGCTCTCCAATATTTAACCACATATGCCTCCTAAAACTTGAGGCCCACAGCTCTGGTCAAGTCTTCAAAGCCAGCAAAGAGCCAAATTTTGTAATTAAGTAAATAGCATTGAGTTTGTATTTTGTAATATTTTAACCTCTGAAATACTGTTCATTCAGACATTTCAGGAAAGGTTAAGTTTTGCTTTTATGTTTTTGACATGTTTTGCACACAGTCTTCTAATACACTGATAGAAACAACACTGAAAAGCCTGCAAGGTCTTTCTTAACAAAATGTTAAGCAGATTCAGTAAGATGTTATCAAAACTAAGACTACACTAATTTTATAGAAATAAATAAATAAATACAGTTTCGGTATATATTGGCCATATGTGCCCTTCTTCATCCATCCATTGGTTCCTCTTTCACTATCAGCAAGCTCTTAGCGCTTGGATACAAGGAACCTGACCTTACCTGAACATCTAGCTTTTATACATGGGTTCCGTTTCCTGGAAAACTGACAATCCCATCCTCTCAAGGTATCATTAAATCTGGGTTCTTTTAAAAAGCTTTTCTTCTGTATTTACCATTTCTCCCTTTTCAGCACAGAAGTCTCCCCATCATAGAATGGTTTAGGTTGAAAAGGACCTTAAAGATCATCCTGTTCCAAGCCCCCTGCCACGGGCAGGCACACCTCCCACTAGACCAGGTTGCTCAAAGCCTCATCCAACCTGAACACTTCCAGGGATGGGGCCTCCACAGCTTCCCTGGGCAACCTGTTCCAGTGCCTCACCACCCTCATGGTGAAAAATTTCTTCCTGATATCACATTTAGAAGACTCCTGGTTTTCTTAGTTCTCTTTAGATGCCTCCTCATATGCTTCTTGTACATTTTTTTCTTCCCACTTTAAGAAGAAATTCTAATAATCATTGAACTTTACCTCCCCCGTGACCCCAATTCATTGTATAAAAGGGGAAGACTAACAATAGCTATTTACTTCTCTAAATCAAAACTACGTAGACTCTTCACTGGTAGATGATGCGAAATAAGATCCACAGAAGACTGTGGGTACCTTTTGTCACCACTGAACTGCATCTGCCAAAAAGCAGGTTTCGGTTAAAGTTTTTTATTTGCATTTTCAATGAAAAAGAGCATAATCACATTTAGTTTATGTGGTTGATTTGCTAAACCATGGTAACCTGATTGTGTAGGTGCCTGTCCGTGCTTTGGGCTACACCAACTGGTTAAAATTCTGATTATTAGGATCTTCCCAGTAGACTTAAGTAAAATCCAAGTATAATCATATTTGTGCACACAAGCAACCACTTTCTTCTTTTCACTGCAGAATCTCTTACAGTCAACTTCTCTGCAATTAAATAACTTGCCATCCTGCCTACATCATCTTCTTTAGTATTCAGTACTCATGTTAGTGATTTAACACACTCCCCATTAGTCTAGCTGACCCATACCCCAAAAAGTATTTTCCTGTTTGAAATGGAAGTAACCAAAAACTGTAGTTTGATTTACCTGTGCAGTAGTAAACAAAGTTCCATTAAATGAAAAATCTTTTATCAGTGCTTTACAGCTAACACAGCTAAAGGGTCTTATAAAATGTTTCTGGGTCTTACAAAACTTTTCTTGAACACTGGTGAAACTGAGATCTTTCAATACAGAACCCTACTAAGTGTTGTTCTGCTGGATGACTATTATACCACATTAGATAACTGCTGTTCAACGTTAACATCACACAGCATTTTCTTTTAGCAAAGAATAAATGTACCTTTCTACAGAATCCATAATGAATTGCCTGCTGTTATAAAACTCTTCCTAATATTGTAAAGATCTGTAAAAGTAATACTGGAAGGATATTCAACATGAATGGAAACATGGGTGTTTGTGTGTGCCTGTGCCAGTGTCTACACACCAGAACAAGGAGCAGAACAAGGATTAAAGCTTAGCTTGTCCTGATAAGAAAGAGCACTGTTCCCACAAGAGTTGTCCCAGCAGTAAGGCTTGGCCTCTGATCAGACCACAGGACAGGCGACTTGACAGTGGAAAAGCCTGCAGCCTAACACAAGGAGGGTAGCACTGAGGTTGCATCACACTGCATCCTCAAAACACTACTGACAGATATTTTGAACACATATTTAACAAAAAAATAAATAAAAATAAAAAAAACCAGACAGTGAACAGCTGCCCATCCTGAGAGTTATGGAAGCTGAAGATTGAGACAACCATGCCACAACATCTGATGACAGTCAAAAGATATAAAAGATCATCCAAAAATTAGTTTGGCATTACAAGTCAAGAGATGTCATGAGGATTTGACAACTTTTTTCGTGTCCTGTGTCACTCACAAGGGATCCTGGCTAAACCAGTTGGGCACAAATCTTGCTGCTTGTTGAGCAAGTGGACACAAGAGTGCAAGCAAGTGAAATCTGTCAGAGAGTAAGTGTCAAGTAACTTAAAAGATCTGAGAAACAAATACCACCTTGCTCCTCCACCGGATTTTTCCCCTGAATTTTGTTATACCATTCTTCCTAAAAAGATAGAACTAATTTTATCTTTAATTGGTATTGTAAAATAATTGTCACAGAATCACCAGTTTCATTACAAAGTTAGCTTGAGTAACCATTCGCCCTCTTTTACTTCTCAAAATAATGGATTGTTACTTTAAGAATCCACACATCGTTAGCAAACCCAGCCACATTTTAAAATTCCTCAATACATCAGTTGTGGACCTCATGACTTGCTACTGTTTACATAATTACTTTTTCCCTGGAACACCTTTCTAAATCTCTATTACCAACTATATCACCTGGAAGAGTATTATCTGGGAAGAGATGACTGCAATGGTAGGAGATAAAAAAATCTGATTTTATACCTCTCTTTGTAAAACTTAATTCTTTCCAATACATTACTGAAGGCTCTTCTTCATGCATTTTATTGTCTCAAATTTGTAGTTTGAAAGACTGTACAGCGAAGGTGCCAATTTTGAAGAACAGAAGTTTACAATAAAATGAAGCTTCCCTGATGAAAAAAGTCATATATACTTTAGTTTAAACAAGTCCTTCCATAAGATTCCTTCCATTAGCAAGTTCAACTAGGTGTCATTTAGAAAATAATCTCTATGGCAGGTTTTCAGGATTAAACTGTAACTTTGTATGACACGACATTTATAAGCATTGGTAACTTCCACTACACAGAAAAGCCATATTCACCTTATTGTACTGAAATTATCACCTGTTATCTTAAATGGCAGATAATCTTTAAGGATAAAAAAAACCCTTTCTGGATTCTTGTCCTGGTAACACATGCATGTTTTCTAATCAACAGCTACAATGCTTGAATACACATAGCACATGTTCTCACACAACAGTCATCGAAAGGTTGGGACTCCATTAAAAAAAAAATTATCCTAAATGAAAGGCCTAAGAAGTGCATTGAAATTTCCTGGTGCTGGGATAGTAGCCTTAATTTTCAGCCTCAAACCTCACACACCCTCACCCCTCCTCAGCTATGGGAAATTCTGAGTACTGTACAACATCAAATATTACCTGAAATACTGTAGCCCTCAAAGCTTTCACATAGATTTTTTGTTTCTCTACCAACTGTACTCAGTGGTAATCTCTACATATGAGTTCATACTGGCTTTATGTTTCTGTATTATTTTGTGAGCAAATCTTTTGTGCTGAAACTCCTGCAACTTCTAGATATTAAGAATGAGGTTGATATAGTTTAAAATAAAACTTGCTTTTGGAAAACAAATGGAATTGGTTTATAGCTAGCATGGACAAGCTTGTCCTTGCCCATCCATTTTGCTAGCATCTGATGGCTATATTGAATACCCATTTTCTCTCATAAAGGAGTACATTCTAGAGACTGCCGAAGATGACAAGACTTTATTACCATTTCTGCCCATGACTACATCAAAGCAGCACCCACAGCACCCTTTGAAAATGGTATCGGTTCCACACCAGAGTCTTGCACTTACTTGGGATTAAAGCCTCCAAACTTTACCCTCCACAGCTACACAATTTATTGGGTTTTTTTCTAATAAAATTCCACAGTGGAAAACATATACATTGAAGGCAAGGGGACACACACCACACCAACCAACATGTCTGCTCCTAGGGTACACTACATTAATTCTTCATATTTATATTGTACTCTCTTTCATCAGGAACACTACCCAAACAGATCACACTCTTGTTATTCTATGCCAGCTGTGCTATTTAAGGGATACTGAAGTAGTACCACTTCGTAGAGTACATGAGCTTAAAGGGTACAAACAGTAGCTCTTCTGTTACTTTTTTATTATTATTAAGCTTCAAAAAGGCCTTGCAAACAAGAAACCAAAATAAATGTACTACTGATGCTCTGAAAGCCCCGCAGACCTCCACGGGAGCTGCCGATTCTGAAGTATTCTTGACATTAACTGCTTTATTGGCTAAAGCAGACAAGTTGTCTCCTTTATGAAGAGTCCCTATTCATATGCCAGCCACCACATCTCCTAACCCAGCATTCCTCAAACCGAAGTCCACAAGCTCAAGGCTCATTTCCCCTTCCCGTCCCTCCTCCGCTCCCCTCCAGTTTGAGCAGCACTTTGCAGGAGGCGATGGAGAACTGCAAGGGTGCCAGGGGAAGAGAAAGGAGAGGTGATTGCCAAAACCAAGCAGAGGTCATGCAACAGTAATGTGGAGGGGCAGGCAGGCAGTGCAGACAGCAGGGCTGCTTAGAAATACATGCAGCCACCTTTCAGGAAGTCACACTCCTGCTGCCCAAAGGCTACACCATAACACAAGCCAGAGGTACAGCGATGGGCTCTCCTGCTGCTCCTGGCCACAGGTGAGCTCTGGCTCTCGTCGGTCTCCATGGTGAGCTGCTTCATGGAGCAAGGCCAGCAGAAAATATATTTTTGGAAGGTTACAGCCAGTTTAGCTTCCTGAGCTGCCTCCCTGCTGGCCTAGTGACAAAGCTGGCACAACCGAGAGAAGGCAGGAATGTGCCAGGTGGAGCAGGACTGTAACTAGCTGCATGTTTAGCTCTGCTGGGACTTCAAGCCATACCCAGATCAAAGCTTCATTCACCCAGCTTGACCAGAGATAAATTGACTTATGTTCCTCCTCCAGCTAATATGTACATCTCCGCCCAAATGTATGCACAATATCATTTACTGCTGCTGAGAAATAAAATACAAACAGAAAACTAGCAAGAAAACCCCATACCCACCTGAATTTCAGCTACCTCAGTTTATACTTTCTAGAAATGTTTCTTCAGTTGCTCATCACTTCCAAACACATGAACTTGTCACTCCTAGCTGTTCTGTGTTAAAAATAATCATTACTTTCCTTGCTTAGTTATTTTTTAATCTGTACCAGCTTCCTGATCAGGTTCACCACATGAACACCCAAACACAAATAAGGGGGCGGCACTGTTTATACCAACAGCATCACAAAGAGAAATGCTGTTTGAAACTATGCCCGCAGATACACTTTTGTAAATTACTTTATTCTGTGCTGTAGTTAAATAATTGATCACACCTTATTGTCAATGAAAAGTCACAGAAAAACTGAAAGGACAGAACACTGAAGAATTCAGATTTAGGCAGGTGGTTTGGGGGTTTTCATTGTTTGGGGTTTTTTTAACAGAAACATTAAAAAAAGTTACAATTCTGACCCATCCACAGGACTTGCAGCTGAATTTCAAAGCAGGTGCAACAACCAAAATGGGTATTGCCCCAACCCAACAATTTCCTGGAAGAGGAAAGGTAACTTTAGTTACATAGTTTCAACAGCCAGTTTGCTGCTTTGGGTTATTAGAAGCCTGGGACAGGTAATACAAAGCCCAGTCATTCACAGATTCTACAACTACAGCATTTCGTGGGTGAAAACTCTGTGTTCTCTAACAAAACAGCACAATTTGTTTAAAAACATCGGATGTAAAACATTTTGGCGTAAAACCCATTAAAATAATAAGCCCATAAAGCTTGCTGGCACTTACTTCGACAAAAATGGAAAGAAAACAAAGATATAATTCACTCAATTCTAAGAGCTAGATTTATATTTTAAACTTAGTATTAATTTATATGACTCAACATCTTAAACTAGACTTCCAAGTACGGCCAAATGCAAGCTAAAAAACAATTCCAACAGATATTTAACTTGACTTACTAAGTCCCCTCTAGCTTTACTCTCTAGGTGAAAACTCAAAGCTGAAAAATACCTATATAATGTGCTGACTTCCCTTGTTATGTTTCTGTACTCCAGCTTATTAGCATTTCTCCAGTGAACTATACATTTTAACTTTTCTTAAGTAAGGGAAACTGCTTGTTAATATTCAAACTCCTGTGAAGTTGTTAAAGGATCTTCTCACTCCCTACAATACATTTCAGCTGCTCAGGAAAGGCCAGGGAATGATACGCAAGAATTCTAAACCAGTTAAACTGAACTCCCACTGTCCACAGAGAGGATCTGTTTTCACTAGTTATCGTAACAAAATACAGCAACTTAAAAGTAATTTATCAGGAGCTATTTTATATATATTTTATTAGATGTGTCACCCAAGACTCCTGTGTAGTGTTTTATTCTGTAAAGAAATGCAATAATGAATTTTGAGGTGTTCTTTTGTGTCCAAGAGATGTGGGATATTGCCAGATACCTAAGCTGTTCTATCCTAAGTGAGTTCATTACAAATGGATTAAGATGCCGATTCTAGGTTTAGAAGTTAGTTTAATAAATATTTACACCCAAAAATCATTGGTCAAATGGAAAAAAAAAAGTTTACACTTCAAGGTGAGATAACTTGATAGAACCTTTGAGAATTTTTTTAAAAAATTCTTAAAAACCATTAAGTACAAAAACCACCAAATAATTAAACATATAATAAATACTTGGTAATTAATGTCTGTAATAAGCTGACAAGAAAACAAGTGGAGCTTTGATGTCTTGAGTAGATCTGAAATTCTCTGAGGTCAGAGAACTTTCTGGAATACATTATTTGTGTAGAATGTGAACTGCTTTCAATTCAAGAGTAAGTGGGTGAGATGTAGTATCTCATCAGAACACAAAGGAGTCAGACTAGGCTCCTCCATTCTAGCCTTAAACAACTTAAGACTAAGAATAAATGTTGGCAATCAAACCAATCATACAAAAAACCAACCCCTTTCTCCACTATTTAAAGATTTTCAAAAGCAGGTTAAGAATAAAAACTACATTTGAACTTGGTGCTGAACTATATTCCTGCCAAGGACTAAATTTTAGAGTATCACCATGTTATGTACAAGACTATCATGAATGGCAGCAGTGATTACTGAGTATCTTAAAACATGGAATAGTGGAAGTAACATCAATGAACACACACAGCCTGCAAGCATGTGCATCTTTGCACAGATAAAGCAACATGTTTGCTATGTAACAAAGCGAAGAAGTCTGAAGTGTAAACCTTAAGGTTTTATTAACATAACAGGCACTTTTGAGCTAGTATATTTGACAGTGAGTTTCATCTATTCAATAAAGAAAAAAACCTCGCTGTCCTGTATAAGAGGAGGTTTTCTAGAAGCACACAGTTCAGGTAACAATTTTACTTGACTATTGATTCGTAAAGCATGATTACTGAACATGGTGTTTCTCCCTTTTCTATCCACTTCAAACATTATTTCTTTCTGTCTTTCCCATAGCATTCCATCTCCTGCCACAGAGAAATATCCAGAAAATAAGAATTGGCCCTTTTGTACCAACTTTGGGGTTTAGTGAATCGGTAGGGTGATGAGTATCAGTCAGCACATTGCCAATTATTCTGTCCAGCGGAGACGGCCAGTCACGTGAAGCTGGACAAGTACCCCAGGTGACAGGACCAGAGGCGACTAAGGCCAGGCCCTTTGGTTCCCAGGACATTTGGAAGTTTCTCTGCAAATCTCACTGACTGTCTTTCCCTACATTTGCTTGACGTTTCCTTTCTGTTAGTCTTCATATCACTTCCTTGCTCCTTCTCTCACCACACCTCAGCTCAGCTATCTGCCTCTCATTCCATTTTCTTTGTTCAGCTCATCACTAGTCCATATCCGGGGCGTTCCTACAACCGTTGCTGTCAATCTACCATCACTTACATAATACATGTGTTTTTCTTATTTTGCATGCCTGTCTTATCCATTTAGACTACAAACTCTAAAAAACAGTTGGTAATCTCTCCCCTAATATTTATACTGCAGTTATGACAAGAGACGTAACTTCAGCTGAACATAACACACACCGTAACAGACATGAAAACTGTAAGCCCAGCCATAATTCCTCAGCAGGAACACATCTGCCAGTCTAAACTGGCATCCTTATTTTACAGCACAGCTATCTTATTGCTTTGGTCTGTTCCTGTGCAGTGAATGTATTTTCTGTCCAAGAGGTGGCAATGAGCAAGACTCATTTCAACTACATTCAAATAGAGTTATGCTTATCATACAATTTAAGTGCCTTGCACTTCACCCTTAATTTTAGTACAAGTTGCAAGTTTTTACATGCAATTCTCTACTTGCAGAGGCATTATTTCATATTGCACTGCCTATAACCCTTCAAACCCACAACTGTAAAGACATCAAACACACAGCTGATGAGTACAGGAGAAAGCATACAACTTGCCAGTAAACTTGACTTACACAAAGCTTCCTAAGGAATGCCAGCTATACCTTACTTAGTGCTGACAAATCCACTTTTTTATTTTTATGATTAAAACCTTTGTCTGCAATAGTACAAGAGACAAGGGAAGAAAAATTAATGATGGAAGACCTTGAAACGAAGACATCCTCAAGACATGATGTTCCAAAAGTAGTTTACTTACAGGAACTGTATTCTCAGAGATAATACAACCAGTGAGTCCAAAGGTCCACATACAGGAGGCTTAATCATGTGAGACTAAAATCCTTTCCACAACCATTTTTAGAGCTTTTCTCACATATACTGAGGCAAAAAGGGCACCTTGTCGAAGTTTCCCACCATTCTCTTACAATCTGAAGGCTATACAAGGGAAAGTCCAAGTTGCAAGGAGAAAAGATGGGTCAGGAGAACATGTATCCATCAAACATTTCAAAAAACTGTTCCTGCATGGTAAATGAAACATATATCAGTAGAGACTACACCATAAACAACTAGTGAGAACTTCAATGAATAAATAGTCATTAGGATGGTGCAACTTATTTCTACCAAATGCATAAAAATTATCTCATCAATCTGCCCAAGTGGCCCACCAAGCTTGTAATTTTGGATATTGGCATGTTTTGGAAACACACCGGCAAGTGTGCTGGTTCAAAGAACTTTGGTCATTAGTTGGACTGAAACATCCATTAATCACCTAGTCCCAAAAGACACAGAATTATCCAAGCTAACAGTCTCTAATGCAAAAAGTTCAATCTTTACCAAAGGTACACAATAAGCAGGAAGAAGGATACAATCATCTGTACCCACTGGCGTGGTAATACGGACACGACTAGTTCCCATGCATGTTGTTTCTCCTTCCTAAACCTTCACTACACACAAGAACCCCCTAATTACCCAGCGTGACCGATTTTAAGCAGGACGAGTGTTACACATGGTCTCACAACACACAAAATAGTTTTTGCTCCACTAATTTTGAAATAGGTTGCCAGTCCTCATTTCATAAAAGGGAACAGTCTCCTTGAGCTTTCTAGAAACTCTAAGGCACCAGCTGCCTGACTGTGCCTCCATCTTTTCATTGCTATTGCTGCCCGCGCTAGCTAGATAAAGCACACTACTTGTAAAAATAAACACAGACTCTCTTAAGTTGTAACAGACCTGTGAGGACTATCACGAAGATTATCATTTCACAGGGAGTTAACAAACACCCCCGCAAAACACGACCAGAAATGGTGAAATTAACAATAGCACAGGTATGTATATCATACTGTGTACACATTTTCTCAGAAAAATTTACCTATATACACAATAAAATAATATTTTAAACAATATCAAGATAAACATAAACCATTAAAGAATGCCATTAAGATGTATCTGTATTTTCCAAGTCATTCCTTAAAAGCCACATCTTCAGTTGCCAGAAACTGATCGTTTCAGATTCAAAATATTTAAGTGTTCTAGCTTATTTAGTCTACCCAGAAAGAGACAGCAGTATGAATAGCTAAACCAGATGTTATTAATAATACGTAATTAACATCACAAGCTTGTTACTGGTTCAGTGCAACCCCAGAAACATGGGGTTTCTGTTGTCTTCAAGCAACAGGGACAGACAGAACATTTCTGGGGAAAAGAGAGAAAAAAAATCCCGTGAACGGCTGTGTCCAAGACTACTCCTCACAGTCAGTAAAGTTACAAGTTAGCATTAAGAATTTAAGTTTCGTCTAATAATCTTCCCATTATTCTGAACTGAACAGTTAGCATTAAGAATTTAAGTTTCATCTAATAATCTTCCCATCATTCTGAACTTAACAGTGAGGAGAAATCTCAAATAATTTTGCATCTTAATTTATTCTGCACATCAAAGGAACAGCACTAACCTAGGCAGAACATAACCAAAGGCACAATTATTTTATAGGTAGCAACTAGTATTTTTACTGAAAAGGAAATATTAAGGTTAAAGAAAATGGGTGTTTTTTCTACTCTCATAAGCAGATGCTCATGTTAATAAGGGTCATGTTTTATGTCAAAGACTTCAACATTACAGGCAGACAGCTTTCAAGACCACTGGAATTGTGAAAGGACTTTTAACCTTATACTCAAGATTAAAGCTAAATTTTTAGGAGTTTTGAGTTTCTCTTAAATATTCTCTTTCACAATTAAAAAAAAAAAAAACAAAACCACACACTACATTAATTGTGTCCCAGTAGCCATATTTAAGTACGTGTGGTACAGGAATGACTGGGAGGTAGGGAGAAGGATGCAAAAAATCCTGTTTACGGAAGAAATTCAGTTGTATTGTATTCATATATCGTTTGCATTATGAATAGTACCTATGTACTTTAACAGGAGCATTTGATATTGGTTACATAAAGGGAATAACTAAGATCACTGTACACCTTTAAAAAACAAAAAGGTCAAAGCAGTAAATATTGATAATTAAACCAGTTGTGTAACACTCACTAATGGTCACTTTAAATATTGGGCTACTCCATACACTTTTACACTGCCAGCCCTGCTCACTTCCCTTAAAAAAATAAAAATAAAAGATTTCTTACTACTGTTGTGAAATCACAGAGAAGTCCACGTGAATCAATACTAATATTTACATATCTGTGTCCCCCCCCAACTTGTTCTTCTTTATATGCTGACACTGAAGCTCAGGGAAGTGCCAAAAATAAACCATCATTTTAAAAATTTGTAATTCTCTACTAGAATTATGTCTACTAGAACTGACGGGCAATAGCAAAAAACACCTCTTTCAAAAACAAACCTATATTTCTTAGATAATACAAATTCAACTTACAAGAAGGACATATTGCTTCCTCCCATGTATAGAAAATAGGTGCACAGCTATCAAGTAGTGTGAAGTCTTCCTTTTGTGAATTAAACAGTCATTGTAAGATGGGATATTTCAAATGAACTCCTGCGCTCCTCTGTCTCAGAATGTTATTTTGTGTTACCTTCAGCTGATGTAAAGATAACTGCCGCTGAAAGACATGGTCTTTCCCGCTCTGGCTATCTTCTAATTAGTCAGACAAGCTTCAACCACTGCGCTGATCTTGCTGATCAGAAGGCCACGCTATTACTTGTGCCAAGAAACAGGGAGACGGACCATGAAGACTAAGAAGAAATCATACTCTTCTTTTTTTGGCAACAGGACATACTTTGACCATTTTAAAGTCGTCATGAAAATATAACTTCACTATAATGTAAAGAGATATTACAGGGATCTGCTAAAAGAGATCAACTTGTATATATCACTTTTACAGAAACCTATGAAACACCTAAAGGAAAAGAAAATGGGCTATAGCCTCTGAAACTGCTTTCTTTCAACATTTTATGCAAGGTAAGTTCATATAAAGCTACAGTTACTCATGAGAAGTATAATTTCAAGCAAATACTGAAATCTGATTAAAAGTTAGGAAAGCTAAGATTTTTATTAAAAGCATATTTCAGTTGCAACATCAAGAATGGTATTGATAAAGCTTGTTAAATCTAGACTTATACAAACAGCACGTTGGCATTCTACAACTTCTACCAGTGCCATTTCTAACTTCCATTTACTGTGGTAGAAGTGTCAAAAATTGAGCACAAATACAGCTTAAAAACTTCTTAGATGTTTAGGAACAGGATTAATGACCATTTAACCAGTACAGATTTGGGGGGNGGGGGGGTGTTGGGGTCTTTTTTGTTTTGTTTTTTAAAAAAGTCCACTTACTTTTGCATTTTCTTTAAAATAAGAACATAAAACTTCACTTAAGTGTACAAATTAAGATTAAGCTCCTGACATTAAAGCTGTTTCACTTGACTGATGGAAGTCATTCCCATAATTTTTCAAAAACTCAACTCCAGATGTCAAGCATCCTTACAAACTCCAGCTCAAGCATTAGCCAACTCAATATTAATTTATACTTTGCATAAACACACAGCATGAAACCTTTGGAAGTTTGTGATTTGGTAAACCTGACTATTAAAGCATACAGCAACGATAACTACAAACAGTACGATTTTTGTTTCCCTGCTCCACAAAAGATTGACAGCACAAAGATTTTTTTAGAGCAAGAACATAAACTTTAGGCCTTCATATGAAATAGCACATTTCACATCTGATTTCTAACGGCAGTACAAGATAAATGGCTTGCTTTCACCTTAAAATCAGTATTCAGTGAGCTGGAAGGACAGTAGTATGTTTTAAAAACTTATTACACTACTTAGTATTTCAAGTTAAAAAGATATCTTTGAAATTATAACTACGTATTGTTTGAAAATATTTTGGTGCTGGCACAGAATCTGCAAAGAATAGCCCGAGCTTTAACTTAATTATCCTTTTACAAGACTTGTGGTTTGAGAAAATACAACAACTTCATAAACATAATAATCACTAAGTGTAATAGCCTTTGGCAATAATGTTCCAAAGCAAGTTTGGATAATCCAAGATAAACCATGACTCTTATTCTTTCTCTCTGTACTTTTGCAGTTAATATAAAAAATTCAAAAGCAAATTAAAATGGTGTGTCTCAGGCTGCACAAGCAAACAAAACATAAGCTTCTGTCAAAGCAACACATTACATCCAGCAATAATTGAATTAGTCAACAAGAGTATGTTACAGAAACTGCAATCCAACAAAATAATCTGCAAAAGCTACATTTTCTAGAACAAAAACAGAAAGGAACTGAAGAAAGTATAGGCACAGTTACAGAAACAGTGTGAAATAATCTTTATGCTACTTAAGGTGCACTTTAATCACAGATACTCTATTCATTTATTCCAACCCCTTTGTCTACACTGGCAGACACCCCAAAACAAAAGCACAGAAGCCACTTATCCCTGCCTAACAATATCATGGATATTTTGAAAGTATTTTAGAACTAAGAAATGTGATAATTAGCTACAGCTAAGACAGTAAGACACTGTAGTTCAAATCCTATATGTAACGGGTGGTCTTCGGATAAATTGAGCCAAGCACCCCAAATCCAAAATATTCCAGAAAATCAAGCTTCTTCCTAACTGATTCCTAGTTCACTCTCTTTATCAGTTCTCATTCAATTCCCTATGCTCTTCCACCACCTTATCTTACCTTGCCCAGCTCCAACAACTTCTGTTTAACCCCACCAACCTTTAGGCTGCTCACCTACGTGAAACATCCCAGGTTTCCACGGGTCCGGTTCTACATCTGAATTGGATGTATTCTCTATAAGAGCTGATCATTACAACACACTAATAATTTGCTTGTTCTAAACATGCTATGTGCTTTGATACTGCTGTACAGCTTCATGTACATTATTTAACTCTGAATATTTCAAAGATTATTAACCAAACATCCTTAAGCTCCTTCATAAATTCCAATCCATTTACATTGACTATCTGCACATCCAGATCAATTTCCGTACATTACTCCCCTAAAAACTACAGTGGGAAAAAAACATTGGGTTTCATTTAGAAGTCAATACTGCTTAACTAGTGTTCTGGAAAATAACTAGAGAAGCAGGAACATTATACAAAGCATGTGTACTGATGTTACTTTCCTTGGGAAGGAGAGAGGACTTTTAATTTACATTATTTCAGTCACCCTATATACATCTATAACATCACAAGTGCTAAGGCAGCAAACTGTAGTGCAGAAGGGAAAATAAACAGTTGGAAAACTTTTAAATAGTACATGTTGGAACCACAGCCAGATGATATTCATCCCTCGCTTCTGCTGTGCCAGCAACCGAAAGCCTGTGGTATGCTGCAAGGAGGGCCGCTGTCAAATTCTGAAACCTGCCGAGTGCTGCAGACTGATGCAAATTCTTCTGTTGCAGCAGAGACAGTGACTTTTGCAGGCAGTCCCACTGCACTAGCCCACTTCAAACAGGAGGATGAGCATATTAACTTTCGTCATTCTAAAAGCCCTACACAGCAACAACACGGATCGGTTAGCCCCAGTGGTGTAATTTTTACATTATTCAATCTAGAATGCGTTAATTCTTGGCTACTGAGGTGATGCATTTTGTCTATTACATTCACTGAACTACGGCCAAACTGGATAGAACAAATTTGTATGGGTATGTTAATTTTAGCCATTTTTCTAACTCAGTATGTACTGAAGCGATAGCTGAATTCTTTCTTCTCGAGCACATCTAGGCTTCCTTGCTGGCCATCAGATAGCCTAGGGACCAAGAAGTAACCATAAGATCCTCAGAACTCAACTTACTACTTGTGTGGTACTGCATGTGGCTCATCTGAGAGTTTCCCTAGACAATCACCTACAGTTGACACTTTTGAGAAGCTTAAATTACTTTTGCAAGTGTTTAAAATCTGTGCCAAGACTACAGACTTACACCATCAATAGTGAAATATAGCCTTAGATGAAGCACATCTAGTAGCTTAGTAAAAAAAAAAAAGTACTAAAATATATGTATAAATAATGCATAAAATCTGTATGAAAAAAATCACAGGGCTCCACATAACCCATTGGTACAATTCACTACATTAGGCACAGGCTTAGTGTGGGCCTATGAATGCACACACTTCATAGGGAAGCATTTACACTTCTCTTGGAAAAAAACTAAGTTCTGGGAAGTAGCAACCACCATCACCAAGGAGCCAGTGGATAAATTCACTGTCCTTACAAGGTGCCAGCCCCCCAACAAAATCGCTACCTCAATTCAGGAGACAAACACTGAACCACTCACTAATCATCTGCTAAATTGCTGCAGTTTGCATCATGGCCTCTTAAAGCAAACAAACAAAAAAAAAAATACTTTCAGGCATACTGTAAACTGATTTACAATTAATTTAATCATGCAGGTACAAGATAATTGTACAAAGCAAGCTGTAGGAAAACTGTGCAGTGCCTGCCCCAAGCTATGCTGTCACTATTTTTGAGTTAAAATAAAAAACCAAAACCTACCGACACCCAATTTCACTGTTAACACTTCACCCAAGTGTGAAGCAGCTGGGCTAAACTGTGCCAGTCAAACAACTTTAAAATATATTTAGGGAAAGTGGGAATGATCTACTCACTGTGTATCTGCACCAGCACAAAAAATTCAAGTCTCGGTAATAACACATTTCTATAAAAAACTTTTATAAAAAAGGCAGAAGTCCCTAGTCCCAAATTACACACTATTTCACACATACACACACACAAAAAAGTGGAATTTTCTTTTTCTCCGTATTTCAGTTTGGAAAGAAAGCGCAATGGGATTTTAGCAGAGCAAAAGAAACTCAGTTTCTAGGTTTCTGAGATTTTTATGAAATTTCCATTCAACAATGGTTTTACTCTCACTAGTAGCACAAAAGCGATATATTAAAACCCAAAGAAAGTTTAAATAAAGTTTGTTATTAGGGCTAGGCTATGAGTAATTCAACAAGTAGCTTTTAACATACAAAATTTAACATCAAACCTTTTGGTGACAGGTTTAGTTACATTTTATTCATAACTCTAGACTTGCATTTCAAAAACAACACGCCCTTATTCTTTCTAGTTTTATGTTCTTTTTACATGCCTCTATGTAATTACAAAATTCCCTATAACTACCCACCTCAAAACAGTCCATTCAAAATGAAAGGTAATCAATGATATGACTGCACTGATGTTGTGTTTGGTATTGGAATTAATTCATAGAAAGCCTTTACAATGAATACAAACCAAGATCTCTCTCAAATCACTAACAGTCACCCCACAATATTTACTATTTGAAGTAATATGTAAAATACTTCTACTGTTCACCATACACTGCTAGGCTTTATTATTCCATCTTCTCAAGCATTCTTCTGTGGTATTTCCTAATTTGTTCTGAAGTCAAGAATACAGAAGGCTTTCTGAAGCTACATTTCCTTGGTATAGCACACTTGAGAAATAACATTTCATACAGAACAAACCTAAAATCTAACTACTTAAAAATCTCATTAATACAGTATTTCACTTATTCCTCCTTAGCTGACAAGGAGGTTTTATATGTTTCATTATACAAGAGTTTACATTCTTTTCAGGTCCTGGGTTATGTCCAATTTTTGACAATCTGAATGCTAGCATTTCTACAGACTAATGAGGGAGCAGAACATAAAGCTGAAAGCACACAAGTGATGGAAGAGAGCTGAAGATTTTCTTTCTGTAAAAGAAAGAACAGTAGCTGTCCCTTCCCCATTCTACTCCCCACCAATAATTTTAACTATTAATCAACAATAAAAGCTATGTTAACGTGCATAACTTTATTAAAAGAAAAAAAAAACCCAACCTCCCCCCCCCCCCATCTAGATCACATACTTCAATGTGGGGCACTGGAAGGCAACATAAAGAAATACGATCTGCCTGTTGGAGACATTTCAACATCTGACAGCAGTGTTAGAAAACAGGTCTTATTTCAAATATGTTTATTTTCTTGAAAAAAATCTAGAACTATACATAATCAAGCACTATGGCAGTTCATAAAAAACTCTATCAGACAATTTCAAACTAATTAGCTACTAAATGCACAGCATGTTGAAACAAATACTTAACTTTTTTTGGTGCAAAAGCCTAAAACTACGTATTTCGTGTACAGTATGAAAACTTATGCTTATGATAAAACACTTCATAAGAATCCAGTACACCACCCTTGATGCACTGCTCACTTTATAAGTCAGCACTAGGGACAATCAACCTAATAGTACCACTGCAACCAGACATCTTAAAAATCAATGCAAGAGCAGCCTGACGTATCGCGTAACAACTGGTTAATATCAGTCTACTTAGTCACATAAAAGTATCTCATGGTAGTCAACATTTAATCATTTCATTAAGAGCTTTCCCTAGAGTACACTACTTATTCATTCAGTACTTCACTCTGTCCTCAAAGCCTCAGCTGAACACGTTTCCTCCTCTTCAGACATCTCCCTACTCTGAATACAAAGAAATCGTCCTTCCTGATGAGAGCTTAAAACCAGTAAATTCCAAACTGGCCAGCACATGCTTAAGTTAAACCTTATTCTTCCAACATATCTCACTAAGTTTCGCCACCTATAGTTCAACAAGAAGTCAAAAGACTAAGCAAATACTTATATGAATCAGGATCTAAATAAATAAAGAGCCGCTCAAAATTGTGCTCCAATTTACTTATCGATAGATAAGGGTATAGGAAGCTATCAGTGTCGAGATCTGAACATAAAACTTACCAATTAATTTTTTCACGTTTGTACCTGTGAACCTTAACACTTCACAAATATTTAAACCCAGACACAAACATTCAGAGATTGCTTTAGGCTGAGCCCTAGGGTAAATCAGAGGTACTTATGTCCTTGGAGGGGGGAAACAGGACAGGCTTGAGTAGAAATAACTGTTATTTACCTATTTTAACATCAGCAGTGAAGAATTCACAGAAAAATGCTAAACTGGTATGGCATTGGCACAATCAAACCTTCAAAACGGTAGGTTTGGTTTTTTTAATTTCACACTACTGACAATGTTAAACCACTTTTTACTTTGATATGAAACTGTTTAAAAACCATAGCATTTAAAATTAGTAAGCTACATCCATTTAACAAATAGAATTCTATAATACAGCTGATAAACATGAAGTTGTGCTCTACAGGACCAGTTTATAGGGACTTAGCAGAACAAGGAACCCTGAAGCAGGAAGAAACAAGTATTTATTAAGCAAATGTACTGACACTTACAGACTAAAGCGAAAAGAAAACACATTTGTGGAGGTCAGTTGATCCACATTCACTGTAGGCACAGAAAATCCAAGACAAATAACTTCAACTTTAGATTTTCAAGAGCACTTTGTTGCCATTTACTAGTAGAAATATTTCAAGATCTTAAGTGGCCATTGAGTATCTTAAAATAAGTCATAAAACACACTTAAACCCAAAGAGTCTTACAGAAACTACAAGCCTATCTATGTTTCTGGTGTATGTTGTACCTCTGAGACAAAACTCACGTTGCTCTAGAACTCAAGACGCAGAGGACAAGCTGGAAATGCTCTCCCCGCCTCTGTTCCCAGAAAAAAGTTCTGGAAGCTGGGGAGGGAGGATGTAAGCACTGGATAAGAAAGGTTCACCAATCTACCTGTACACCAAAAAAGGGATGAGGGGAGAAGAAAAAATAAAAAATAGTTTGTCTGAAGCCTATGCAGCACATTCCCTTTTTTCCTTCCTGTATACATTCTTTTCTAGTCCAGCAATTTTTAGGAATGGAACACTCTCTGGAGTTGCAGGACTGACCGATTGGCATGCATTAGTCAGAATTTCTCTAAATATAGGCACAACAATGTTATTACTATAATACTAAATAAATACCACAAAGTTTCAAGTTTAGAGAACAATTTATTGGATAATTTGTATTTAATATTAGCTTGTTTATAACTTTTTAAGATCTAAAATGTCTTAAACAAATGCCTTTTAATAACAAAGATTAACAGTGGTATCCTTCCTAGCAAAATTGCAAATGCAGAGGAAGCTCTCTCAGGAACTGAATGCTATCACCTAAACTTACACAATAAACAAAGAAAGAGACAGCTCTCAGAAAGATAAGAAAGTAAGCATTCACACTCACACAAAGTATCCAATCATTTACCAATTAAATGCTTTTAGGAACTTTAAATGAGAGGTCAATTATTTAAGAGTAACACCAGTCTAGCTGTACAAACACTGTACAGACCAATACAAAACATCCAGCTTACTTTAGCATTAACATTTGTACACCTGCAAGAATTAATACTAAAACTCCCACTGCCCTAGTCCTTTTACAGTTATGGCAATACAAATTGATGAGCAGCACGTACACTGCACTCTCAATTTCAAGGCACTGAAGTCTACTCAGTAGATTTTAACAGAATGAAACACATCAGCTGCCATGACCCAGAAGAGATTCACAACAATTTAACTCTACTATCCTAAAGTATTTCTAAGATAGGTATAGCAAGTTATATGTTAACATTTATTATTTTAGCTATTGTCATTGTTTTACTTTTTCATTGTACTACCGGCCAAAAACATTCCAATAACAAGAAAGTTTAATTTTCTCAAAAACAAACCAACAAAAAAAAAACCCAAAAAAAACCCCCACACACCAAAACACAAGCCACAAAAATCTTGTGACCCAAAGTTTCACGAGTCATGAAAAAAATATTTAAGAGTCACTTGGCTTTCCTTATTAAAAAAAAAAAATTATGACCTCTGTTAATATTAGCTTTAGTTCTACAGTAAGTCAAGTATAGGACATGGCCCTTAATACTACTTTTATTGCCAGTTTAATTCAATTTGTACATCATTTAAATAAAAGCTGCAGATTACATCTGATTTGCCTCACGAAAGAAACCTGCCAAGTGTAGAAAAAACAATATTTACTAACTGAAATCACATGCGATAATAAAAGTCCACAAAATCTGACATTGCACTCACACAACAGAGTTTAAAGCATGCCACCAGCGCTCTTTGCTTACTCCAAAGTAAAAAGCATAGTCATCAGACGAGAACCAGATTTGGAAGATACACAGCAACATACATTTCACAAGTCTCCATGAAACAAAACGATCTAAAGATAACATGCATCCCTGTCAGCTTTGGTCCATAAAAACATAGTTCATTTGTAGAAGCAGAGAGGCAAGAAGGCTACTCTAACATTCATGAAGAAAAGTCAGAGGTCCAATCATTTTCTCTTGTAGTAACATTAACATATATAACATGCAATTATACTCAAAAGTTTCCTAAATCAAAGTGAAGAATATGACATGAAACATAACTAAAGGCATGGGGGGAGGAAGCAAAAGAAAAAAAAAACCCTGAGCGTCAAGAGTGGCAGGGAAAAAGAGGACTATGACGCAGAAATACAAGATGCAGGTCTTCGAATTCAAAGACAAAGAGCTTTAGCTTGATGAGGAAAACTGGCAGACTACTGAAAAATTATACCAGCTGTATTTTAAACAGATTGCAGAGATATGAATATCAGGAGAAGAGGGAGGAGGTACTTGAAGTACTCCAGATGACAGATACAGGCCTAAACTTCATTTGTAAAGACAGAAAGAGAAAACATGGTCTTGAAAATGTTGTTTGGACAAGGAAAGAGGAGGACATGAATAAAGCATGACTGTGAATTCAAGGAGAAGAGGAAAAAAAGAGGGCTACTCCCCAACAACTGCCCTGGGCAAGAGAGGATTATACCACTGTCAGCAGCATCGCAAATGGCAAGCAAATGAGTTAAATTTGAGAGAGATGACAATGAGCTCTGAGACATTCAAAATGTTTATAATAAGAAACACTGCAAGGAAATGCAGGACTGAATGAAGACCCACAAAACTCTACAAAGAAATGCAGTAACCTAAAAAAAATGCGATAGCATGCAAGATTTCTGTGAATGCTGTGCACCTCGGGCAGTGGGAAGATGCTTGCAGGAAGCTGTCCTGCAGATGCTGCAGCGGGACAAGGCTGTGACAGCTAGACATGTTTCCCTACATCCTATCTCCTCTTATTCCCACAGAGTTGAAGCAGCTTAGATACATGCTTCATAAAAAACACAACTACACTTTGAAAATGTAAATAAGTTTTTTGATTGTATTATTATACCACCTGACAGATACATAGTAACAACTACTTTCAGTTACAATCATTGTCGTGATTTAAAAGCAAGAGTATATCTTATTTAAAATAAAATCTGTAATCTAATTACATGCTTCAATGAGTGTATGAGTTACTGAAAAATACAGCCAGATACAAAGAAAGGAGTATTACACCCTCTACTTCTAGTGGTTGTCTGAAAAGGCTAAACTTGACATCAAGGGGGGAAGGTGGGAGGGGAGGTCCCCGTATGTTCCAGTAAGATTTTTTTTAAAAGAAAAATAACAACAACTGTGCTTTAAAGAAGTAATTCAAAGACAGATATATTTTTTTCAAACAAATACAACAAACTCTAAGATGTCGGAAGAATCTCAACATACTTCCCTGAAGAAGTAGCCCTCCCTGTGTTTGCCTGGTATCTTAATTTGCCTTTGGTTTCAAAACTCTAGGCTTGCCAAGAGCTATTCCTTTCAAAACCTCAGGAATTCCATTACTAGTTTTAAGCTAAATTAAAGGAAAATAGAAGCATTCAACGCATGGCAAAAGTATGCACAAAGTGTTTGTTGATACTCATAAATAGACTGAAAAATTTAGACATGTCTGAAGGATAACTGCTGCACAGTCAGCTCTGTTTTGCTCTGCTGTGCAGCTAAGCAAAAAGCTACTGCTGTCATCTCAGAAAAGCTCAGCGTAAGATACATTGCTACCAAGACCGAACACAGCACTAGAATGTTCATTTTTCACATTAAGTTTATATATAACCAAAGTTTGCATTTCTGCAGGGGGGAAAAAAAATAGTGGGAGTTTCCCCTTTAAAGCTACTGCTTCAACATCTCCATAGAAAGGACATCGAACTGTTGGAACAGGTCCAGCGAAGGGCCACTAAGATGATTAGAGGGATGGAGCACCTCTCCTATGAGGACAGGCTGAGAGAGCTGGGGCTGTTCAGCCTGGAGAAGAGAAGGCTCCGGGGAGACCTGACAGCAGCCTTTCAGTATCTGAAGGGAGCCTACAGGAGAGCTGGAGAGGGACTCCTTGTCAGGAAGTCTAGTGATAGGACAAGGGGTAATGGTCTTAAATTGGAAGAGGGGAGATTTAGATTAGATATTAGGAAGAAGTTCTTTACTGTGAGGGTGGTGAGGCACTGGAACAGGTTACCCAGGGAAGTTGTGGATGCCCCATCCCTGGAAGTGTTTAAGGCCAGGCTGGATGGGGCTTTGAGCAACCTGCTGTAGTCAGAGGTGTCCCTGCCCATGGCAGGGGGGTTGGAACTTGATAATCTTTAAGGTCCCTTCCAACTCTAACCATTCTATGATTCTGTGATATGGGAGAAAGATGCCACACTGTCCTACAGGATGGCAAAACCAGTCAACTCTCCACCCTGTCAATAATCTTGCAAGCCACGATATAATGATATTCCACCTCAGAAATACATCTAATGTTGTGCTGATGAGTATCTTTCCAATGTTCACATAATGGGTCCATTACAACTCACGATATTCTGGTTTTATGATTCTAAACAAGCAGTATTACTGCAATCACTTTTACTGACTAAATTATGGTAAGAATGACATGTCCCCACTTGCATATTGTGCCAGGTGTCACGCTAACGCACAAGAAGATAATAATAACCCTGCACAAAGCATTTAAGAAAATTTGCTTGAAAGACAGATGCTTCATTTGCGTCAAGGTGAGTAATCCCAGCAGATAAGAACTACTATGCAATTTAACTTCTTTGGCAGCAGCCACAGGAAAACAGTGGAAATATCAACACAGCAGTTTGAACTGCAGCTCCAGCGAGAGATAGATCAAAGCTCTGTATCTTCCATCAGAAACATAGGAATCCAGGTACTGGCACATGGGATAGAGAGCCTATTTTACCCTTGAAAAGGCAGGAAATTAAAGCAACTTTTCACCATTGAGTCAGCACACAGTAACGGATCAGTGGTTTACAGTAACCACCACCACTGTATGAATGACAGCAGCAACATCTCAGTCCTGCCAGGACCAAAATCACTAGGAAGAAAAGCCAAGGGAAAGAAGTCAGTTCTTCAGCCTAAAAACATGATGCCCCAGTCTCTCCTCAGTGTGGAATACAGTCCAGGAAAACGATCACTCTCTCAGATATGCCAACTGCCCTACAGTTCTCAGCTTTTATTACAAACACAGGCAATTCTTAGAGTATTTCTGAATCACATTTTCCTCAACAGAAAAGTAAGAGACACATGTACAAGAAAAAGCTGAATAGCAAGAAATACTTGAATACCTTTGGCATAAGATACACATTTATCACAAAAAAAAAAAAAAGGGAAAAGAAAAAGGATAAGCTAAACCCTACATTTGGGATCTTTTTTTAAAATCCCATTTCAAAAAGATACCAACAGCCAGTACTGGAACTGAACCTTCAAACAAACAAACAAACAGCTCTGTGAGAAGAAGTGGCATGTCTAGTAACTGTGGCTGACTCTGCAAGCTGCAGTAAATAAAGGTGGCCATCCCCATCCAGCACGGGCAGCTATGATAGCAATGACACACAACAAAACCATTTTACACTCGCAGTAATTCTGATGAACACATTGCCTAACGCAGATATTAGTATCACTTTGTCGACTGAGATGCAGGCAAAAAAGTTTAGGGATTATCCTGGACCACCAGAGAAGTCAGCAGACAGATTAAGTCCAGCTCATGTGACAAGAAGCTTCTCATCTCAATACCCTACATATGGATGTGAAAGCTTTTTAGAAGAACAAATAAGACTTAAAATCAAAAGACTTAAAACTCCAAGACAAGAGGAGGAAACAGTCAATAATCACAACGCCATCTCCACTAATTAGAAAAGAATGCATATACTCAGTCCCAAACATGCAATAATCAAGAAATTTTATTGTATAAACTTCAGAAATAAGTTATTAGTTCTTTCTATTGAAGCCAAGGGATAATTATTTCTGTTGTCATTTCAAGCTTGAGGGAAAGCCTGAAATTCTGGAGAATCACATGGCTCCAGGAAGATGATGGGCCTCAATAAAGAGCGAACCAAGTTGGTTGTCATGACTGTTACCACCCTGCCAGAAGCAGTGAAGAGGAAACTTTGAAGAATACACTACACTTGGAGAATACATAATACACACATTTATATGCATACATACTTATGAGAAAACACCACACACCAAGTTCAAGTTCAAAAACAATGTTCCTATCTAACACTGATTACACAGAAGGGCCAACAAGAAAAGACGATGCTTAAGAGTGGAAAATTCAAAGTCTGTTACATTAGGACTGCTGTTCTACAATTTATACACAACTAATCTGACACAATTTACACACATCTCAGTTTTCAGCCAACAGCTCCTCACATAGCTTTGATAAAAAATGATGTTATTCAGCAGCAGACAAAAATAAAACCTGTTACATTTGTTTCAGAAAACATTACTGAAAAGCTGCAGATAGGTCATCTCTTCCAGCAGTAGCTACAGCCCAGAACTACTCACCACCTCCCAGCAAAGAGAGCTTACCACCCATACAGACTTGCAACACAGTGAATCGTGTAAGAGCACACTAATCCACTTTGGCAAAAATTAATCAAGGTAATTGACCAAAGAAGGTAGATCGAGTCCGTTTAACTGCTGATTATGCCTGAAGCACGTAACACTGCATGCAGCTTCTTTGGTGGAAAGGATCATTAAGCGTGGTAATCTATGGCCCAGCAGTAGAGACAAATGGCTGCGGGACACAGTATCTACAATTTTCAGATGTTTGGGGGGGAATAAAAATCAATGCCTATCCATATCCTGAAACATTAAGTACAACTTCTGTGATAGCCTGAAAGCCTTAAGACAGATTTTGAAAACCACTAACCATTAAGTATTTATCTAAGAAGAAAAGTCACACGCTGCCTCCTAGGAAACTGCCTGAAGTTATAGTGTGCATCCTAGGTCAGCCTCTTAATTTTCATAGGTTTAGTCATTTGGGTTTTTTAATCTACTTATTACTGCAAAATACTTTGCAGTTTTCTTAAAGGATACTCTGATCACTATCTTTTCTGATTTTAGTCTTTTAAATTTAAAACCTCAATATACGTGCTGAACAAATTCATTGTTTCAGGAATTTGATGGATGAACAGCAGTTATAAATGGGAGCATATTTTTCCCATTAAGTACCGCTAAATGAAACAATAGGTACCAAATAAAAATACGGAAAAAAATCAGTTACTATACAAAAGGCCAGATTCTTCCCTTAAAATCCCTTCAAAGTACATAATGAAATCAGAGGCACGCTGCCATGGATTAAGGGGTCTTAGATGTAAAATATGGCCACGAACCATAACTGAACAATGTCTTCAAACCCTCAATGCCATCTGAGCTTAACCTCACTGAATCAGGCCAGTATCGAACACGCTTTAAACTGCCATAATGTGTCACTGTCACCAAAAGAAACAGACACACCCTGCTCCCCTTACTGCTCGCTTCCACCCCCATCTTTGCGCCAGCACAAATGTTTGTGCAGCAAACTGATCCAGCTTCAACCTAACCCTCCCCTCCCTGCCCCTCCCCCACGCCAGTTCAAACCTCAACCCAGTTCACCACATAACCATACAAGTATTTGCCTGCACAAAGGAGGAAGCAGCGGAGCCGGGGTGGAAACAAACAGGACCATGTTTTTCAATGGCAGAGCTGGCCCATGCCAGCCGTACGCCTGTGCAAAGTAGTGGGCTGCAGGCTGGAGTCCCACACCATGGGGCTCACCCCACAGTTCGGGCCCGCAGACCCAGCGCCGCTCTTCCCTCCCTTGCTCGGATCCCACCTCTTCACTCCCACCGCCACTGACAGGTCGGCAACTGCGGGCTGCGTACGGTTCAGGGCGTCCAGTCCTCTAAAAACTAACTCTACCCAAAGAAAAAGAAAAAAAAACCCAACCCCAAAATGAAACAACTTGCTAGTTTTCAGCCAGTTCAGCTTCCTGAACCGGCTCCCAGTGCAATCCTTACCAGCACAGGAAAGGAGAAGGAGGAAGAAAGAGGCTGGGAAGGCGGAAGGTCCAATTTTCATCAGTTCGTGATGCTGTAGAAACACACGCTCGTACACTGCCACGTTTTAAATTTGAACTTGCCAGAGCAGCTGAACATGATTATTTTAAATAATTTGTTCATAAGATTAAGCTTTGTCCCAGTTTTTTGTTTGGGGGTTGTTGTTGTTTTTTCCCCAAAACCTAAGCAGCCATAGTCTACTTGGGCACAAGCAGCAGGCAGCGAGGCCAGTTCACTACATTAACCAATTTCACTCTTCGTGTTTAATACAATTAAGATAGAACATTAGTTACTCTACCTTAATGACACTTTCACCAGATATTCTTTCAAATATCGCTGATTAAATCACCTCAGATATTTCCATAGGAAAAACATAGACATAATAAACTCAATGCAGTCACGTTGAGTATTATCTTAACTGTAGTTTAGTATTTACAAGAAATTTGAACAATGGTTCAGACGATTGATGTGGTCTTGCAAACTCTCTGCTCAGGAGTGAATTTCATCCACTATTCAAAAAGTTGTTTTCCTTAAACTACAACACCCAATGGTCACAGAGGTGAAAAAAATTGATTTCAATGAGTTCAGAATCGGACCCCTAATAAACATGGATATAGCTACTTTCAAGCTAATTTTTGAACAGTGAAGTATCATAAGTAGGAGTACAGACTGTTATCAATGATCTTGCTAACTTCCAAACAACAGAATTTACTACTGAATCATTAGATTTAGTAGGGAATTATTTCCAGAGCAAGTAAATACATTTGTATATGTTCATCCAGTTAACAATGAAAAGAAACATAATCATTTGAATTCAAAAGACAAAACAATCTATATTACAGTTCAAGAACTGTGTAACTGAAGTGCAGAATCAGATTCACGTATCCACAAACCAGTCTTCCCGAAGATACCTTTCTTACAGATTCTTCCACAAACTACCACCTGCCCATTGCAACCATTTAAGACTTTTTTTTTTTTAACAGAAATTTCTTATATCATGAAAAAGTGTTCCAAATTACTCTGCCTGTAATAACTATAAAGAAATGAGAACAATTTATTTTGACTACAACTCACCACCAACATTTAAGACAAGACACTGAACTGGAAAGTGAGCAAAACCCTGGAAAGCCGTTTGACCAGATACACATACAACTGCTGGCGCATTGTTTCAACAAGCACTTTCAAAGCATTCTTGACACAGAGGCAAATAAACTAAGGGAACCTCAGTCAAGGAACAACATTCTTAATCACTTTCCATTTGGAATGGTATTAACAAGTTTTGGACTTGAACTGGTGATTTATACTGATACAGGTTTCTTTTTAAGCAGGCACAAACAGGTGTGCTTTTCAAATGCACTTGCTAACCAAGAAAAACAGACAATAAACTTCCCCGGCAGTTCTGCTGACTTTAACAAGGAAACAGGATGCTTACTGAATCTGAATCCATGTGTCTTAATACCAAATCCCTTTTAACGCGGCAATAAATCTTAAAACAATTTTGTTTTGCATTCCCCTAAATACAAATATGTTGTAGAGCTAGCAAACTCTTTTCTCATTACACTAAATGTCACTTTGTCACTAGCACTTTTAAGTATAAAGAAAAAAAAAAAATCAGAAACTGTCACAAATAAAAAGCTTGTTAAAAATATTATTAAAGTCAAGCCACAGTTGGCAACTTTTTCAACACTTACTGAAGTCAACCCTGATTTCTACAGTATGTCTTCATTGCAACAACAGTACTATTTTCAACTCACAGCCCAACAACATTCTTAGTAATTTCTAATGGTGATTATCACTTCTTACGCATTAACATTGAAAAAGATGCAGCAACCAGGAAGATGAGAAAACATGCTTTCGCTTTCCTGAAAAATCACGTTTAGATGGAAAACCGAGCCAAAGGACGACTGAGACACCTTTTGACCTTTGCGACTCTTCAGATCTATGCTACATTTGCATCTAGGGATACGTCAGAGGAAGAGGAGTTCAAAATGCCGAGCAAGTAAGCCAGGTATCATTTTCATTCATACGCACAGCACCACTTTGAAAAGCCCGGAGGACCCCCGGAACTCCCCTTGGGAGGCTCTGCCTGCTGACCCTAACCCACTGACCTGGCAGACCTCTCAATTAGTCTCAGGGCTCGCACCTTCGACAGCCCCTGGACTTGCTCGGCGACGTGGAACTGAGAACGCACTTGTCCTGAGCGGCATGTGACAGAAGCAGCTGACCTAGAGGAAGGTGCAAGCGCTTGACAGGTCACACAAGACGAGACCGAGCCATCAGACGCACCGGGCAGCGACCTGGCGGGCGGGGGGGGGTGTCAGGCAGCCGGGACCCGCACCCCGCGCCAGACCCGCCTCCGCCAAACCGACCGCCGGGACAACTTTAACGGCTCCTCTTTTGTTTTTAAACTCACGCTCCGCTCTTCCACCCCCGCTCCCCCCCGTCCCGCCCCTCCCTTCCCT